>DWDV01002983.1:0-11005 GCA_018245615.1 Mimoniades ocyalus | reverse complement strand
GACCCGGGAATCGAACCCGGGACCTCCCGATCGGCAGTCGCACTTGCAACTAACACGACCAACGAGGCAGTCAAGTAAAAATTGCCAGATATATTGCTCTTTTGATCAAATATTTTAAAATTTAAAGCACTTTACATGTTGATTAACAAAAATGTCACTTACTAGTTTCGATACAACATTAAAACACAGTGTAATTTTGAACACGTGAGACTTGAACTAATTACTGTTTGAAACAGGAATCAAGAAAAGGAAAATTTTTATAAATGCTTACAATATTTAAAAGCACCGTTTTTGGAATGTGAATTCCAAGTATTTTTGTATATTTGGAGCTCTGAATTTTGATTTAAAAAATGAATGGCGATGTAGCTCCATCATTTTTAACGCTTGCTGTGTCACACATGACTCACGAGCGAGCGATAAATTGCTTGCCGCAATATAAAATCTCTACACATAAGGCAATTTTTCCTTTGAAATACAAACTGGGTGTATTTCTAAAGCACTGTTAACTGGCTAATTTTCTGGGGACAAAGTTTCCTCTAAATGTTTCGAGAACTCTGCCCTAGTTCAATTGAGATGTTTTCATCTGAAAGAAAATTAATCCAAACGTAAATTTCCGGTTGGAGTATTACTACCAAGCGACACGGCAACTGATTTTTTCCGTATTAGTTGCACACGACTTTCATAAGAAATGTTCAGTTGGATACACTTGTGACGTTATATTTTTTAACTTATGCTTTCAACATTTTGGTATCCAAAGGAATTTTGTAAATGAAGTTGAACTGGATACGCCTTAGGATCATAATATTTTCAGTTTGAAACATGCAATAAAAAAGTAGGAAGGAGACTAAGGTATTATCTTAAAGCGTAATCAAAATCTCGATTGAGGGTAAATAATAAATCGGAAATGGGAGCTTTTTAATGTTAGCGCTAAATATAAACAATAGTAAGTTACTTACGTTTAACGAAAAGAATTTTTTCATAAATTCATATGAATTTTAAAAGGTAACGTTACTGAACCGCATCCGTGCGTAAATGATATCTACTAGCTTGCGCCATATCCCCTGTATCCCACTGGGGTTCATTGCGCATTACGGATAATCGATAGTTACTATTAGATGTTTCTACTGTAATTACCAATATCATTGAAATTTAAAAAAACGTAACATCCCGGCTGCAATCCCCGAAGAGATTGGCAGGCGAGTGTACACGCCCACGTTTCACCAACTACTACGCTATACGCTACACTATGGAATAGGGAGTAAGTCTATTGATATACACCAGGCACACATCCACTGCTAAAAATTTCAATTAGAAAATCTAAATCAGAAAAATCTCACAGTACCCGGCCCAGGTTTTGTACCCAGAACCTCTAGATCGGCATTCTTGCAAGTACTTGACCAACGAGGCTGTCTTAGATTATAACACAGGAAGTATAGATTATTGATGTTTTAGTTTTATATAATTTCGTTATTCACTCAGATTTTTACAGCTTCAAATCTTTACATTTTAGAAAGTTATCAGCATTTTTAGGATTGAAAATCAGTCGCTATCATTAGGAAAGAAAATGTAACAAAAAAACCAGCATACCTTAGGCTTCTATGGTGTTTGAAATCGACATCGCCACTTTTGTCCTGCGTGGTCGCCTGGCTAAATCGTCGGTGCAAGTCCCTAAATAAGTAGGTACCTACCAATTTCTGTCTACATACATTTACACTATAATAGGCTATATATATTTTAGTACCAAATAAAAGCGTATCCACCGAAGGCTGGAACGGGGTTCCGTAGTTGGTTCAGCTATAACTATTTTATTGAGATGATATGACTATCATAAACTTGGTGCACTATAGTGTTTTTAATATTTGTAACGGTATTCCTTCAGCCACTGTAATGGTCACTGGCTCATGGGAAATAAAATGTGGAATAACAATTAGCTGAGCGTGGCTAACGCCGATATTAAATCAGAGTTAGCCACGATTCCATCTGTACCTACTATAAAGAAATGGTTACATTATATGTATGTATATGAAATATTGAGAAAGACAAAGTGAAGTAGAACGGATAAGAGAGTTATTTTTTTAGAAATAGAAAACTGACTTGCTATCTGATGTGAAGAGCGCATTCCGTTCATCCACTCTCGATGTGGACACTCGTCCGTCTCTACAGGTGGGTTCCACAACAATACCCGCTTTGGATGATAACGGCGTAGCAACCTTTATTTAGTACGTTACTAGGCAAGCTCTGCTGTTCGGTGGCAGTATTGAGTCGGGATGAGTGAGGATTCTCCATCGAGTCCTAAGAAGTTGATTTTGCACAATAAAAATAGAGACATATCAGCTCCCTTATTAACTAGTCTAAGTCAGGTTCACGTATGTCCTCTGTCCGCGCAGAACACGTGTTCATTTTTATGAAATGTTTCCGTTTTGTTATTTATAATTCATCATCATTATCATATGCGCGTCTCAAGGCTGTCTTCGGACTTCGTTATTACATATTGATATTTTACTATTACATGTTATGCGGATATTACTAACAATAATTTGTATTATTAGTTGTAGATATCCTATAAAATTACTTTATATCCTATAAAATTACCTTCAAGAAAGCTTCTAAAAATACGAGAAATATACTGAAACTAAATAGCAATATAGAAGACATCATAACAAAGATAGAACCGTACAACTGCAGACATTTGTCGCGATCTCGGGCGGTCCTGACAAATTGTGCACTTAGGGCGCCATCTTACGGCCACCAGACGTATCTACGTGAAGCTACTGTGTGCTCCCGCGGAGGAATTGCCTCGTTTTTCTCGGATTCCCAGAGATTTAGCAGACGGCTTAGGTAACCGGGATCGGATCTTTATTGAGTTTGTAGAAATAAAAATGTTTCTATATTTTTTATCGAGAAACATTATCGTTTTTAGCTTAATAATAACTTATTCTCGAACACTATTTTCACAGTTTTACTAACTACTGACACTGTGTAAGCAATAAGCTGCATAGGTATAATTTTTTTTTAGAAAGAATATAACAGTTTCTAAGTCGTGATTTTAGGCGCTTTGACATCAAGACATAACAAACATACCACTTTACTTTATCAATCACGACATGAACTTGGTCATCATCTTGTTTCAGGATTTACAATCAGAGATCGAGACGCACCGCGATGTGTACGCGTCGCTCACCGGCACCGGGCGCAGGCTGCTGGGATCCCTGTCCTCCCAAGAGGACGCGGTCATGCTGCAGCGGAGGCTAGACGAAATGAACCAGCGCTGGCATCACTTGAAGGCGAAGAGCATGGCTATCAGGTAAGATTTCTCTTCGAGAGAATCATTGCTTTCAAAATTTTCGTAATTGTTTCTCTTCTGTTAAATTTCAATCGTTTTATGCGCTATGACGACCCACGAGGCCGCGGGCATTTTGAATTTTCAGTGAATATGGTTGTAATCTAAACTACAGAGGCCTTTAGTATAATAACGTTTTAGAATATATGCGGGAGAGTAAATGTTATAGGAGTCATTAATAATGTTGCGAGGGTTTGACTATTTTTCGGGTTAGGCTATGCTTCCCAGGCTCCCATTGCGAGGATTTGGGGTAGTATCGATCCCCAAATACCTCTCCTTTTCCTGCATCCCATGTAGATCTCCACAAGAATATTTGATACATGTGGGAATTCCAATCTGAGTTAGAACTACTGAGATCATTTCTAAGAGAAGATCCATTCCAGTGCAACAATGCATCTTTACCAGAGCTGGTAAAGATGACTGCTGTGCTGTGCGGTGCATGTTTATTAAATGTAATTTTTTATTGTTTCTGATTTGAAGCCAACCACCGCATCATCGTCGACAACCCATAATTGTTTTACAAAACGGAATCGCTGAAGATTAATTGAAACTTTGAAATTTAAATTTGAACTTATTAAAGAGAAATTGACATAATTGTTACCAAGTTCAAGTGTTCCAAACAATTTCATTGCTTACTTAACATCAAAAGTCTTCAAAAATTTGTTGTAATTTCTAAATTTACTTTACTCTCAAACATTGTTAGCGAAACCTCGTTAAAGCCACAATGAATATTGAATAGATGGCGTCGTGTAAAGTGATCATTCTCATTATCCGTTAATGGCAACTAATTAGAGTCGGGAGCTGCAATTGATTTACTCAGCGGCCATCCTTACCACTAGCGTTGTCGTTCTACCCGGGAGCGTTGATTGAAGGGGTGGCTAATTGTGGGCTAGGCTAGGATTGGTAATATTATTTAATCCATAAAAGCTATCCATATATAAAAGGTTCAACCGCCAGCTAGTCTAAAAATATTATTCATTCATTGTGATATGTAACGTAATGTACGAGTATAAATGTGCGAGATAAAAATGATTCTGTGTTTTGTGATGATACGCTATTCCAAAGGGCCCGCTACGCTCTTCAATTCTGTTTTTTGTTCGTACCAAATCCAAATCTAATTTCCCTTGTGGCGGTGACGTCATCACATCAATTTTATCGGAAGTTCGGACCAAATGAAAAATAGCCAAAATAAAACATGCAAGAGTACCAACGTACAGTAATTCATTAGTGTATTAAAATATTCGCTAAAAACAGTTTCAGTTTCCGGCGCCAATGTCCAGTTCAAACAACGTTGATTAAACACACACCAGTATTTCCGTACGCATTTTTAAATGTCACAGTCCAAATGACAGATTGCGAGGTGGCTGGAATAGCGCGCGCGTCAGCCATTTTTTTTTGTATTCGCTTTTTTCGGCTAACAAGGCAGTTATGCGTGTTATTCATATTGAGAGCTTGCTTGAATATTTCATTCGTGTCAGGGATGTTTTTATTGTTTGTGTAGCCGAGCCGTCTAAATAGACACCTGGGTTCCTTTGATATATGTATTATTACCGGTAAAATTATTAAAAGGCCGTCATTATCATCAGCAGCAATTCCGCCTACTATTGTAAATAGAGTGATTCTACTGTATTTTGTTTGTAAGAAAAAAAAAATCAATGTTCAGTAGATTCTCTTGCTTACTTTCAAAACAGTTTTGACACGAGTCGTGTCACAACGCAGCCACTATAAAGTACAGTTCACGATCAGGTCGCCAACGAGCGAATGGCTTTACATCAAACCGAATACATATATAGATCGCTCACACAAATGCCACTCAAATGTAAGCCCCTCATTCATTAATCAATGTCGCTAATTGTATAATTGTCTTTACACAAACGCGTTAGACATTCTAACTGATACAATTCCCGTCTTAATTAAACTGAAGACATTCGGGAATGCACTGGCGATCAATTTGAACGTTAACATCGTATTAATGTAACGTGATTAATAACACCTTTAGCTTATTATGACAGCGGGATTGTCAACATTGTGCATGTACCGTTCTAACAAAATCAATAAATCGAACAATTTGACCTATGTCAGAGCAAAGGAGCGTAGGACCTTCGATGTTGTATGTGAAATTATTTCGGTTCTTTCAGTTAATTTTATTTTTGCTAATTTGTAGTAATTTGTTGACTTTTTTATCAGCACTACTAAAAATCTTGTTTCAATGTAATATGAGTGTTTGAGGGGATTACTTCAGCCTGTTATCCGTTACCCTCACATTTTAGATACTACCTATGCTAAGAAATAGCGGTTGTGATTTTTCGATATTAATTTTATGAGGCTTTTCGTGCTTTATAGAAAACAACTTAAATTTTGGATTCAACAGATTTGGAGTAAATTTGATAAGCGTGTCGGTTGCCTTAAAATGTTATAAAAACAATTTGTAGAAAATATTTGTGTTAAATGATTAAAATGTGCATCGTATACAAATAGTTTTATCAACTCACGATATAACGATTTTAGAATGAGACTTTTTACTAGTCTTATTTCTAACTACTTTCCAATGTAGCTGATATACCCTTAGCTTGCCTCCTTAACCTGTGAAGGATAGTAAATCCAAAACAGTAGACAAACCAAAAAAAATACTATTAATTTCCTGTTTCTAAATGCCATATCCAAAAGTATGAAAAGGCTAAGGACTTAAATTACCAATAACTTCCCAATGAAATTTCATAAATTCAAAGCCATATTTACATCTAGTCCAAACAAGGCGACCGATCAAAAGAAACTAAGGCACGAATAAATTACAAACATACTCCAGAGTTGAATTGGCACAATGATCATTTTTAGTAATATAAGTCAAAGAAAACAGTAAACTATATTCACGATACACCCGATGACTCAAAGCCGCTATGTCAACGTTACGTTTAAAATGAAATACGTTAAAACTCGTAAAAAGCCAAGGATATAACATGTGTACAAAATGGGCTAGATCATCATCATCCCCTTGCATCGTTTCAGTGTTGCATATGAGTTCTTCTCAAAATGAGACGCACTGAAGCGACAGTTTGCGATGCGACCAAATGTGGATATGCATACTTCGCACATAACATTAGACTTAGAAAACATTATCGAGAACTCTGAGGTGTACACGTTCCACCGAGGTTTATTTTCGTTACTGCCACTACACTAAACTTAAGTGCAATAATGCACGTCATGATTTGAATACAGGAGCCCAGGAGCAGGAGTTAACATCCTAAACTACAAAGTTACCACTACTTGGTATATGCTACACTTAATTCAGTACATAACGTACTGCGTCTCTCACCAATTAACGCACACATTCATATGCCGCACTATTGTCGAACTAATCGAAACTCCTGTGAATTGTATTAGCATCCGTTATACATAGATTATGTTGGTTAGCAAATGTATTATTAGATTGTTTCAAGTATTCAAAGGAAAGTTCGAAATAGATTCTTGAAATAACTCTTCACAATTACTATTTGATGCTTAGAAATTAAGTACTAAAATTTCGAATGAAGTTTATGACTTAAATCTTATTACTTTGTAACGGCCCTTTTTAGAGCAGTTAATTTTTGTACGCTCAAATGAATAAAGTAAGTCTGCCGAATTGTAATGATTTATCATAGAAAAAAATAGAATTTGCAAATTTAAAGTGAAAAAAAAAAGAGAACGTACTGCTGCGATTATATACAATAAACTGAAAAAGAGTCAACAACTTCACCAGATGTTTCGAAGTACTCTAAATTCCAATAAAACAACAGTGCAATTACAGTACCGAAAACCATAAAGTTACGGAAAAAAGGGAACAGTAAAATAAAAAAAGAGTCAAAATTTGCCGTTCACCTCTCAGCGCCCTCTACAATCTTTCATCCGCATCGGTGTCATTTGCAACTTTTAATTAACAGTACAAAATTAGCCAATTCATCAGAGAAACGCTCGATCCAATGACAGCTCAATAAATATCCGCCGAAATTTAATTTCCTCCCCGTAACGGTCATTCTTACTGTTCTGTATTGCTATGGGCTATTAAAACGGCGGGTTGTCGCTGTTACGTTTTTTCACTTTTTATCGCTGCCTTCGTTCACTCGATGTTTTGAAAAGCCCATTACCATTAATATTATACTACATCTTGAAAGTTCCTGTTTCATCTTGAAATATATGAAACAAGTTTTCGTACTTACATCATATTTTTCGGTATATTCAAGAGTGGAAAAAATTTATATCGTTCATGTCGATAAAGTTTTAGTGACTGTGAGTCTTCATCTTCCCTTACCTAGGTTGTTTTTTTATCTCAATGTTGGCATGTAGTCAAACGCTTTTGTTACGGCATCTTTTTAATGATTCCGTATCCTAAGCTTTAAGAGTTTTAATAACTAAGAGCGATCTTCCAGGTCGTTGGGAGACGGCCTCGGCCTCCTTCCCTTCCTCTATTTTCACCAAACTAAATTAGGGAATACAGGAGGTGCGATCGTTAACTGAATATTCAATAAATATCCTGAAGAAAGTCAAGAAATAACAAGTAATTTTTCTATCCATTTGAATATTACCACAAGTGACTAACCATGATACAATGTTACTTGTTAAGTAAAAATCTCACTTATTACATATTAATGGTACAAATTATAGGGCAAAAATATTGCGATTAATTAGAAGGCAATTAAGGAAATTATAACACGATTTAATGGCCTATGAGTCCTACCCCACCAATGGCCCGTAGATTTTTTTAATATCTCCACAAGCTTTCCGATTGCCATGTTCGAGACTGGCGCCGAATTAATCATTCCGTGGAAACTTAACGATACGTCATAAATCTTTTCTTTCACGACATCCGAAGCCGTAAACCGTAGCTGCAGTAATGTCCGCTGACCCTAATTTATTTCGCATCTATTATCTTTATTGTGCCCCCAAGAAGTTACGAGTAACGAATTACGTCTAATCTTTCTTCTTTTATTGGGAAAGTAAGGATTGTTACTGTGATATTAATTGGCTTTATCCAGCACGAGGCCAAAATGTCTCAAATATTACGCTTTCTTACCGATATCGTTGCTGTAGTGCTTAATAGAATTATGGGTTACTCGGTATTTCGCAGTTTTTCACCTAGAGATAACAGTAATTTATTGTAATACTTCATAGTAAAACACTCATATCTGTCTGTTTATTTGCCACATGAAAGCTGTCTATTTCTCAAATAACACGTGATTGATCACGGATGTTTTGCAAAATTCTTAACGATTACTGACGTCTTCAGCATTATGCATCTAAATTTTAAATTTCAATCCTATTTACACAATGATTTTAGAAATTTGTTTCTTACTTAATAAGCAATACCTAAATAGTTTTTTATCATGATGATGATGATAATGATTCAAAAATTGCAGATTTACTGTTTCGCTTCAGGAAAAAAATACCTCTAACAGAAATATGGTGTTGTCGAAGTTCATTCATAGACGATATTTTTAAAGGCGTCGATGGGAATAACTTCAGATATTTTTTGATGATGTACCATTATAGCGATCTGTTTGTCTAAACCCTAATTCCAACACTTTAAGTACCTATATATTTACGTAGGTGTTACCCTAATTGAATGAAGACTCCGCAAGTGAAACTAGTTGATGCTCGCACACGCGCAACACAAGCTGTGGTCTTCAACTTTTGTCCCCTTTAAGGGTTTAATGAGAAATTTATCTTGCCCTCGGCACTTTACCGCACGCCACAACAAAGTGAAACTGGAATTTGGCCAAAAATTCACGTTTTGAGCCTTTGAGCCGCGATCTTGAATATCAAATCATGCAGGGACATGGGTAAAACGTTGGCAAGGAATTGGATTGATATGCGCGCATACCATTGAATACTGTACTGAAAAATTGTAGGTAATTTCAAATTTGTTTAATCTTTCAATTGATCAAATGTCTCAGAAACTGGCGTGCGTGAAACCGTGATGTGACGTGTTCTCTCAGAAACCGAGAGAACACGTCACGTCCGTTGGGAAAAACATATTTTTTTCCACTTAATGCTCTCTACCTACCCCATAAAGGATATATCAATAGTAACTGAACCTGAAGTATAATAAACATGGAAGTAATTTATAGGTTTTGGTATTCTCAGCTTCCCAAGGTCATAAATCCAAAAACTATATAAGGCTTATGGATCCCAAGTTGCCCCTGCAATTTAATATTGGGTCCATTTTTGTAGTTCATAAAATGGCGGGCCATTTTTCAACATCATGCCGTGTTCGCGAGAAACGTGACAATATTAATAACGCAAGAAAGGCGTCCCCTGCCTCATATTTTTGAGAAGTTGTCGCTGAAAAAGCAGGAAGGGATAGAATTTCAAGTGCTGAAAAACTGGTTACTACTTAGGTATATCGGAAAGGTAGCTGTTTATCCTAAGTCAGGGTAAAAGGAACCCTAGAAACTGAAATTGGTAATTCTGCTAATTCAGTCCCAATGCTTTCAGAAACATATTGTAGGTGTTTGGACAAAATAATTTGTTTTAATTTCACTCTCTAATGGGGTTGGTTAATATTCTATATGTAGCTTATATTCAAGGTGTCTCAATTAACAATAATGTAGTCTTAGACTCCTTACGCTAACTTTCGAACGCTACAACATACATAATAACAGCATATTATTATGTTATATAATCGAGCTACAACAATAGGACACACACAAACATTTTTTACTGCGCACTTTGCACTGTTGGGGCCATAAAACCCGCGGGCCGAGTGCATCGCGATACGTCGTCGGATGATCACATATGTATTGTGACGCCATAAACACCACTTTATTACAATCCGATTGTATATAAAATGTTATGTGCCTATGTAGCGTATTATTGTGAGCGATTCTTTAACCCTTTTATCGTTCTACTACTGAACATGGGTCTCTTTTAGAACGAGAAGGCTTAAGGCGTATTCTACTACATTGCGATCGATTATGGACGACTTTATCTCATTAGAATATACATACATATAACGAGTGATATTACATTTCAAGAACCCATATAACTTCGTAAAATATCAACTGCGTATCAAGCATTCTTACTTCAGACCACCGGCATGAGACGCTGAGTATGAAATTGAACTTTGCACTCGGCGTTCTCTGCCTACCCCGTGAGGAACTTGGCGTGATGATGTGATAATAACTGTTGGGTAAAACCGAGCTTGTTTCCGCTCGCACGGCGAACCTGCACGCTGTTCTGTACACAACCCCATAAACGACTGTCAGTGATTCCAGAGCGAAGCGGACCGGACTCGATGTGTACGTCCTCGCTACGCGGCGAAAGGGTTATTAAATATTCATGAGCTAGGCATATTTTTTTATGTAAACATTTACCTTATTTACGGTAGCGTCCAATATGTGACTTAACGCGTCAAATATAGTTAATGTCTCGCGGGTTCTCTTTGTGTAGCTTATATTTTAAAATCTCTGATTAATTATTTTATTTTTATTATATCATCTCGCTATTTTCGTGACGGGGTAGGCAAAGGACACAAATGCCGAATAGCTCTATCCTTCCAGACCTGACATGCTTTTACTGTATAAATCGCTCTCTTCGTATACAAAGTTCATATACATAAGTATATGCAGTAGCTATGTAACAGTGTAATATCACACCTGTAATCCCCGAAGCGGTAGGCAGAGAAATGTAGTC
>DWDV01002982.1:0-11007 GCA_018245615.1 Mimoniades ocyalus | reverse complement strand
CAAATATTTATCCTGGGTAGGAATCGAACCCACGACCCCCGGCGCAATAGTCAGGTTCACTAACCACTGCACCAACGGGCCAGTCTGCATTTGACTGCAAATAAACGTGCAGTCCAAATTGTTAATGTCTCATTTATTACCAAATAAAGTACTGACAAGTGTTTAAGTTTGCGGAGGTAGTTAAGTACCCTCTGCGTGTTTTACCGGCGGTACAATAGTGAATGTTCCTAAGAAATATTGGTTCTGATATCCGTGTCACGCTTTTTTCATCGCACCGGTCACTGACGAAGAATGAGGTTTATTCACAACAACTGGGCTCGTTGCGGGCCTGTAGGATTGAGTTTGCATGCTCCTTTTTGCGCACGCGGATAAAACGTGGGATGATCTTTCCCATTAGAGGTTTTCCCAAACCACTATATCGTTGGGCTCTGCAAGAAAAGCCCAAAAACAGCTCTCCTTCAAAGTCGGCAATGCAGTGGTTAGTTCTCGGATTTTAACAATGTCCAAAGGCGACCACTTACTGTTTGACAGGATAATTGTACGAAATGCATACTTACATCAATGACGTAACCTAATTCAATGGCATTACGTATACGGCTCTCTTGGTCCTTAATCTTTGTAATGTAGTCAATGAACAAGGGTTGGTCGAGCTTGAAGTGATTTGGTCGGTTTGGGAACGGTATGCCATTGTGGTACAGTAAGCCACTCGAGTACCCTTGTTGAACGACATCAAAATCAAGTTCAGGTATTTCACCGAGACCGTTACACAGTCTTTCCATGTAGTAACGAGCTATGATTTGTTTGTGGAAATAAAATGCGAATTCACCACGACGCCACTTAGCGCCTGGAACCTCAGAAGCACTGAGCCAGAACGGGTTTAACAGGTGGTAATTGTAGTATAGAGTGTTCAAGTGGAAATCGTGCGTAAAGTAGGACACGGGGAACTCTTCATTGTAGTAAGGCCAGACCGTCTCATTCCATTTAACAACAACATTGTCCTCCCAAACGTAAGTGCCCGGATAGTGCTCTATCATGCGCTTCCCATGGGTATTAAGTCTCTGGGCAGTGGTCATGATTTGGCCATTGTGGAAATATGACGGGAAAATCTCGTAGATCGGTGGAATGAGTACTTCTTGCGTTTCAGGGTGGTTTAGAGTAGCTATAGCGAGTACGTAGACGAAGATGCCCTCGTTAACGCGGTCTCTCAGGTACACTGCGGTCTTATAGAAAGTATCGTAGTTCGTAGCTGACGACAGTATGGCGTAGAGGCATTTCGCTTCGAACTGATGTTGCGGTTGGAAAACGGCGAAAGGGACTTGACGAGGTAGAGTCCTGCCAAATTTCATTAAATCGACATAAACCTTAACAAAATCCGGTTTCTGAAATAAAGAAAATAATATAAATATTTTCTGTTTCATTGATAATATTTAAACACCTTAATACATACTTTATAATACTACAAAATACTTGCTCCATAAAGCTCCAAGTTTTGCTCTAGGCTCCAGGTCGCAGAAATGGCCTTCTGCTCGGGCTCGTGGAGTGGCTCGTGAATGTGATAGTACAGGCTCAGTAGATTCATTTGTTTCGTTAGGAAGACTTTATCCACTAGAAAATATTTTTTATAATTAATGTCCACAACAATAATTACACATCACAAGAATAATGATAACTTAATCGATTTCAAAGAATGATAATGTTAGATAGAAGATTGAATACATTTCGATAAAAAAACGCCTAACAGACATTTCATACAGTGTTGAAACGAAGTTAGAGGACATCTACCGACCCAGGGTATCGTAAGAAGTGACTGAATCCGATTTTGGCAAAATGTCCCGGCTGTCCTTTCACCTATGATGTTGTGTTTTCACCTATGGAGTTTCTTTCGCCGCTTCTTCTCTATAGCGAGGCATTTTCCGAAGCGGTGGTAGTTTCATCTTGACGTACAAAAAGTGTTGTAACGAACCAATTTTGAATAAATGATATTTGAATTTGAATTTGTTGACAGGCAGCAGCGTCGGCGGTGCAAGAAGCCATGCTCCGCCATCTCCAATGCCCAGCGTGGGTCAATAGGATCGCTACCGTTGTGTCGCTAGCCTTCGAGACGAAAGGACGCGACAGCCGAGTCGCAGTTCCGGACACATATTTCACACAAAAATTGAAGATACAGTGAGGTAGAACACTGATGAGGAGATTTTACATGCAAAGAATGACGCTAATGAAGACGAAAGGTACAATACTTACCGACTTTCGTGTGGTGAGCATGTTTGAGGGGGTCGGCGAGCGCGCCCGCGGCGAGCAGCGCCAGCACAGCCAACGTCAGCCGAGCCATGGGAACTAGTGGCCACATAACCACCACAGTACCTTTTATACCGCAGCGTAGATACGACAGGTCACATGTCAACACACCGGTCAGCGCTGTAGATAAATATTATTTCACTACAAATTTTCGTGTGATTTTTCGTATGTCGCAAGTTAATTGTTAGTGAGTGTTCACTACTATTAACTACTAATGAAAATAAGCTTTCTGAATGTCGCAAGACAATATTTAATAAGCAATAAAATTATCCTTGATTTGCCAAATCAATTTATAAATAATTGCAAAGTAGTCAATATTATTCAATAATTATTAATTGTACGTGGACCTTAGCCCCTGGGTTTATCACTTCTGTCTAGTGTGCTCTTTCTACTAGTAATTTTAGTTCCTGAATATTTAGTTAATATGTTCCGGTACAAAGAAAACCTTCAGGATGTTGGTACAAATGTAAGACCAACGCTTATCTGTCCGACGATACGACACACATGCCACCTCCCGACGGCGACCTGACGACGAGCGGGTTGTTTTACTAATAGCATTGGCTCGCGATATGTCTTTATACATATATTGTACGTAATTCTTCTGTGCGTATGTATGTATCTGAACTCTTCCTAAATGGCTGGACCGATTTTAATGAAATTCGTGTCCATTATTACAATAAAATATATAATATAGAAAACTTTAGTGCTGTGAGAAAATTATTCAAAGTTAGGAGTAGTCCAGAAGGTTTTGAAAAAAATAATAAAGAAGAGTTTAGATTGTCCTAGTCTTGCAGATAGGCCACGGTCGGTGCGTCCTAGGACTAATAGTGCTGTTGATGATTGACTTGATGATGAATATTCTGTTGATGATCGACTAATAGTGCGACAGTGTAAAATCAACCCTAATATTGTGGTACGAGAGATCAAAGATCAGTTACAGGAAGCAGAAACTTCGGTTTGTGAAACTACTATCAGGCGACGCCTGCTTGGTGCTAAAATTTGCGACGTCACATTGCCAGAAAGAAACCTCTTAACATCGATCCACAAAAAACGAAGGTTGGAGTTCACCCGCAAATATTCGGATAAGCCAATAGACTTTTGGAAGAGAGTAGTCTTTAGCGCTGAATCAAATTTAGATTTATTTGACATCAACTATATGGCGCAGAAGTAATGATTCTTACGACGACAAATACTTGCAGGCCACTGTGAACCACTGCGGTGGGAGTGTGATGGTTTGGGGGTGTTTTTCTTGGCGCGGTGTGGGCCGACTGCAAATAGTTGAAGGCAGAATGACAGCACAGATCTATTGTAATATTCTCCCTGACAATTTAAAATAATCTGTGGAAATAATTGGATCAGGTCGGATTTTCAAATTCCAATAAGACAACTATCCGAAGCATACAGCAAGGATAACTAAACAATATTTTGAAGATAGCAAAGTGGACTTACTGGAATGGCCTGCAGTGTCACCCGACCTTAACCCCACTGAACATTTATGGGATGAATTAGACCGCAGGATCCCTGTTTCCATAAGACGCAACAGATTTGTTTAAAAATAAAATTCGTGAAACATGGCCGTTTACACCGGTAAAATATTACAAAATTTTGTAGAATCAATGCCTAGACGACTTAGAGCAGTTCTACAGATTAATAGCCGTCATACAAAATATTAAAAGTTAAGACATTGGAAAAGACACAATCCTTAAAATAATTTTTCAACAATTTCAACTAACTTTTAGTTCCATAATTTCTCTGTGTATCATAAATTATAATTTAAAAGATTATTATGGTTCTCTTATTGATCGAAATATTCTAAATTGATTCGATATTAATAAATAGATCTTAAATAAATCATCTTATTTGGTTTTATTATAATTTCCTCACATTTGGTTGCAAGTGCGAATGCCAAACGGGAGGTCCTAAGTTCTATTCCCGGGTCGGGCACTACTAAATATTCTAATTTAGATTTTCTAGTAGTGGCTCGGAGTCTGGATGTGTGCCCGGTGTATGGCAATAGGCTCACCACCTATTCTATCGTGGGACGTAAAAGTAACTGGTGGAACGTGGCAGTGTTCTATATTCATCTGCCTACCTCTTCGGGGATTACAGGCATGATGTTACTTTTATTTTTATCAACTAGAAACATAAACTATCATTTTCTATGCTTCAACTGGCGTATTGCGGAATCTTCTTCAGGAAGACAAACCGTATAATGAGATGCATGAAAAATACTAAGAAAATAATTTAGTGAATCTACCTGGCGTGTTCGAGGTCACGCTTGTTCCCTAGGAGGGTGACGGCGGCGCAGCCGGGCAGGCGCGTGCGCTCCAGCAGCGACAGCAACTCGGCGGCCGCCGCGAACGAGCGCCGCTCGCACACTGAATACACCACCGCGAACGCGTCGCCCCATCGCACGTGCTCGGCCAAACAACCGCGGATCTGTCGCCAAAGGAAATTCATCATTTTTAAATGTGCTTAAATTTACTTATATTACAGCTTTATATTACTAAGTTAAATATCTCATCTTCAGCGTGGGAATTATGAGCCAGCACCTCAGAAGAGAAAGGCAGCGGACTGAGACTGCTGAGACATAATGATGAAGTGATTATAGTTATATGGTTCGACTAGGACCCCTACAAGGTCAGCAAACAGCATAGATGTTTATAGTTTTTTTGTCGAAATTTAATTTGTTTTCAATTACCTAATGTTTTAAGGTTAAACTAAAGATTGATTGTATTGCACTGTGTGTGTTGTATTATATTCATGGGTGTAGTTATATCGGAAACAATTGATTGAGTCCATTGATAACAACATCTCAGTGACAACAAAATACTACTAGGCTATTCATTCAATGCCCCGAGGTGACCGCTACAGACAAAAATCACGACCATTTCCGTACTTACGAGTACATATGTACATACAATGAAGTTGTTAATCGTGGCTATGAATGCTATTGCAAACGATAATAGCTGTAACTATTGTTGCGTTTGAAGTTACTATTGTTATATTCGAAGTTACTATTGTTACGTTTGAAATGACTATTATGTTCAAACGTATGTGGTGGTTAGCCATAACAAAGTGTAGTCGCGATATATTTTAATACTATCGGAGCTTGTACTCTAATGGCTTGATCGCCATATGAGGTTATAGAACGTGACCCATTAACGCTACTCCACTGCGGTTTGGCGGCTGGATACCGCGCCCAAATACAGCTAGCGGCTGCCTCTACACAAGTGCGTTACATCACAGATTACATTGTGGCGCTCCGCTGGGTCGGGTTGTGGTCAAATGTAGCCCTGGTTGGGGGAATAATGTGGAATATCTGTGACAATTGATTAGTGATTACCTAATGAACGGTATTAGGTTTTTGTACTTATAGAATAAGTTATTTTTCTCATACGATATTTACATACACATGTATATCAATAATTTGTATCACGGGATAGCGTAGTAATTTAGAACTACATCCCATTTCTGAGGTCAAGGGATCGAATAATGGTTTTACGTTACGCAATTACGTGTCTTTTGAAGATTGAAATATAGCACAATAACAATGAAAGAAAACATTGTAAGGTAGCCAATGCGAAATTATCCATAATGCTCTCAATTGGCCACCCGTTAATAGCCAAGATGGTATTCTACGGTTTCAACCTTCCTCAGTCCGAGAAAAGACGAATGTCAAGCAGCAAACGTCATATAATACTAATGTCATTAATACAACTTCAGTGTATGTGTAGTTCATTAGTTACAGTACATCAATATCATACAATTAAAAACCCACTTGTCCAGTATCACACTATCTAGAATGGCTACTTCATCATGAGAGATTTATTACTTCCTTCCTTATACTTTCATGAACAAAAGCGTAGAAGCGGAAATGTTGTACATGTAAAGAACTAAGGCGTGATTAATGTACCGAGGCACCAACGTGGCTTCCAAACGGTACGTATTGTGAGAAAACGCACCCACTGTCCCTGCCGATGGAATGAAAGTGAAACATTATAAATAACTCAATACCCGATCACACTCTCTCGGTCGGAACATGAATGAAATATCGCGTATTATTATTATTACAAGCCGCGTTACGTGTTGCCAGCTCCCTTGAGTCATTGCCGTAGAAAAGGACGTTGCTTCGTGAACTCGCTTCAATTGTATATTAAATACAAATACAATACAATCGACCGTAACATTTTCAATACAGTCAATATTATACGATTTACGGGATTTTGTAATATGACTATTTTAATTTTAGTATTATTACACTTCATTTTAAAGTTGATTTGCTTAAGAACAGAATTTATTCTTTGCTCATTTCAAATATGAAATTATCTAAAATCCATGTGGGACACCTGTACTGAAATAAAGTACTAATATGAACTATATCCCAATATTTATTAGCATCTTACTGATGGTGAATACAAAAATCGATAGTGGATGAATAAATGGCGTCTGATAACATACCATACAAATTAAGCATTTCTTCAGCACATTTTAACATAGCAATTTGTAAGTAACACATAACCAGAACTGTTCGAATTTTTAAGTTTACGTGAAATCTGGTCACCCTACTAAAGGACGAAGTAGTTAGTAGTAAAAGTACAATAAATCGGACATGCGAAGCTACTCAACCGTACCGAATAAAGTTATCGGAGTACGCAACTCCGGTACATCGAACAACACAAACAAACAAGCTGTCGTTCAAAACAAAACGCTTACATCAATATTGACAACATCATAACAATGACTTGGGTGTTTTATTGTACAGTAATTATGCAATACGCCCAAAACGATTTCAACAATTTCACACATTACTCAAAGGCCCTTATAGACTCGAGTAGGTACCAACACCATCAGATAAGACCGTGCGGGGCCCTTGTAATCATTTTGTGAAATTAGATTGTGCGCCGCATCAGGTGCGTACGCAAGACAACAGATTAACATCGCCATTATTGTCTTTGTATAATTGAGTTTCGTCCCATCAGTCTTCGGAACGACTTCCTATTACAAGAGCTATGTGGATTACAACAGTGCCTGGCTTGTTTCCAATCTTAATTTACGTATGAAATACCTTATGCTAACTTATGATAATTTTTATGTTCATGAGATGTAAATAAACGCAATTTTTTTTTATACATATATAGGATCTATTTGTTGATAGAGACAGAAGAAAACCTTGGATTTTAAGATTAACGTTGTAATGAAATATTATTTTAACTTTTTTTATGTAAGTACTTAACATTAAGTAATGAATAGTATGATTCATGTTGCATTTAATATATAACAATTTAATCCCAATTATCAACAAGATGATTAGACATTTTAATTTTGGTTAATTTAAATCATCAATTACAAGTTCAATAAACTATTATAATAAATTACTATTGAGATAAAATTGAGTAATAAGAAAGATTATTTAATGGCCAATGACCATATTTTTCATAACCGCAATGGAAGAAAAATTATAAAAATTATAAAATAATGATTGAAAAATAATAATGTGCCTTTTTATTTATGTCACGTCATAGTCCTCGGGCGCGCCACCTGATACTAATTCTCTGCAGGCCGTAGACATCTGCTTCCGATCTCATCACAAAAGGACAGATGTTCTACCTGAGATAAACCACAGATGCGTCGCTACCCTTAGGTATGTGTTGTCTTAATGCATCCCCATAAAGTCCATTTCACACGCATTCCAGTCGCTATGAAGAATTGTCAAAAGTGAATTCATACAATAGTCCAAGTATTTACCAATCCACACAGTAATAGTTTGCAGGAGAAAGCTCTAAGTCTCCCCAAGTAGCATGGAGAAACGCATGCCCCGTAGCCGGATATTAATGGGTTCGCAGTCAACATTATATAATAATGCAAAATATGTAATAAACTTACCGCACAATTAGAAGTGTCCAATATCTCTACTTCGGACACAGCGCCGTCGAAAGCGACTCTGTGTTGATAGAGGAAGTCTGAAACAAAGTCATATCATTAAGGTTTAAGTTAAAGAAAATCACGATGAAGCGTTGTACCTAAGGCACTGTAACATTTACAGATCGTTATAGGAACAGGCAAGAGCCACGCTGAGTGTTGTTTACGGTCTTGTTTACGTCGCGTAGTAATTAAAAAAAACCACATCGCAGTCGTCACACACAAGGTAAGTGAAATGTAATCGATTCAATTATAAATGCACGTCATCATCATTGACGCAAAAGCTGTGACATTGATAAAGGTCGGAAGGAAACGATTTCGTATCAACGCGTGTCGCAAATTACTTTAATTGCGGTATGAGTGTTATGACATGATCGCTTTTCACTTTCATTCTACGTCGCGGTATACGATAATTAGGCCATGTATGTAAGAAGAACAGATCAGAAGCTGCTGTCGGGTGACGCACTAATGGTATTTCACATTTAATAGGTAAGGACGTCAGATCCGTATCCTTCAACTCTTTTAATACAACAGTACAATTACTGCGTAAGAATAGCAACACTAGTAATGTTTAAAGGCAAGCACAAAAACATATAAACATATGATTCCTATAAAGAGATTTCCTATAAAGAGAGATATAAGAGAACTATTGAACATTGTTGTTACTGTAGGCGTCTTGTTCAATAACATACATATATCTTGGCACCGTTATAAAACCGGAATAAACATACATCTGTTGTTTAGGTAATATGTAATTAATAATTTTATTGTGTAATTTTTACCTGAAGCTTATGCGCTTTTTTATTACTGTTAAAAAGTAAATATAGTAACTAAAAATTAACAGGAATACATGAATAAGTAATATATAAGTATCTTTCATGTATACGTAGATAAGTAATTAAGTATATACATACATACTTGGATATTTATGTTGTATCGAATACTATGTTCTACAATTATAAGTGTTATATTTGCCTGGTTGGTTTATTATTATAATTTTTATACAAACTCCAATAACATTTGAAAATGAGTATGCTCGTTTTTTCTTACACTAAACGTATATGAGCGATTATAAAGTAGTTTAGGAGGAATGCGACTGGCATTACGAATCGCAAGAAAGTGGCCGCAAAGCTTCTGTTATGGCGGCTAAGTATAAAACCGTGATGAGCTCATTTGTCATGGTTAGTTCTACTGAATGCTACGAGGTATGACGAATTCGTTATCTAACATTAAGCAGTTTCTTATACACACATGAACACATGCGAATGATCTACAAGCTTCATTCTTTACGAATCGGCATTTCAACCAGTTTTGTAGGTGATCGTTTTGTAAACTTGAACTTACAATTATGTACCATACTCATATATTAACCCATGAATAAATTCTGATAAAATACACAAAAGGTAAATAAAATTATTACTTATTTAGTAACTAAAAGGTAGAAAGGTAATTAGGTGTACCTATTTGCTTTCACAAGTAGGTACTTGTAACTTCTGATATAAATTGGATCTGATATTTACATATGGATTAAAAGTACTCAAAGAATTTAAAACTTCATCAAACTCACCCCCTGTGGAGCTGTATTCGCCGATGTACCGCTTAGTCAGGTAACGGACAACCACCGCTGCAACAAAACAGAAAAAGTTCAAAATACAAATATAAAAAAAACATCAGTAACATTACAAAGTACGCCCAATAAATACGTCATCAAAAGGTCATCACTCCCAACGTCCCAACTTTCTACGGTGAGGAGCCATCCATTGATTAGTCTTTTCACGATACACAACACTTCTGGAATTCCAATCTATTCGTAGGGGTCGCAACACAAATACTTATCAACGTGAATGACAAAGCATGTTGCATGAATAGACGCTAGTGTACAGGAGGCTACCGACAAAACGAGTGTGGAGAATCCTGGCGCCCGTCAAAGAGAGCTACACATTCAAAAAGCTGATTACTTCTCTGACACGACTCCTACTTGTTGAACCGTACGCCCTTTGATGGATGTTATTAAGCCTGGGAACGCGGTAAATTACTGTGTTATTCTTTTTTTTTTTAGAGAATAACTTTCTATAAATAAGTCGACAGTGAGATGTGAATGTATAATGCCAATTTTGAAATACTTATAATCCAAGGTATGTATAAAACTGAACGTGACTGAATAGTAGCAATCAAACTGCCTACAGTGCCTACCCTCCCAAGCATTCTTACGAGTACATGAGTGAGAAGCGTTAAGGACATTGTAAGTTTCATCACTGTAAGTATTAAATTTCATGCACTTGTTAATAGCAGATATGACTTAGAGTGAGGTTAAAATTAACCACGACTCGCATTGTCTTGTCATTCAAATAAAGTACTTTAAAGCTTACGTTATGTTATCTGGCACAAGAACGACGTTTACTCGTCAACCAAGTCAAAATCGATTCCACATTGTTTCACGAAGCCCTTTGAATATAAACCCAAGTTTCCATCGCTCAACCAAATTTATATTAAACGTAACATCACGCCTGTAATCTCCGAAGAGATAGACAGAGGAGTGTAGTACACTTTCACGTTTCATTTCCATCATGGAATAGGTGGTAGGTGGTGAGCCTATTGCCAGACACACATCTAGACTCAGAGGCACTACTAAAAATTTCAGTCAGAAAATCCAATAGTAGGTATCCGGTTCGGTATTTGAACCCAGGACCCCTCGATCGGCAATCGCGCCCGCAACCACTTGAGCAACGAGGCGGTCGTTATATTACTTACTTCTTAAAAGCATTTACCGCTTTACGTTCAGCAATCGTA
>DWDV01002981.1:0-11007 GCA_018245615.1 Mimoniades ocyalus | reverse complement strand
GACTGTTCTTGACCGTCTGAATCGTTTGAAGTTTGTAGGGCTCTGAAATTTGTTTGGGATATTGTTGCAAATCTATATTTTGTATCTGAGCCAAATTATTTTCATCCACTCTGAAGTCCAGGCCGGTTCGGTACGGCAAGTAATGGTTATATATTTCCCTGTTGTTATTAAATCCGAATTTGTGCAATATGCTTAAAGGTTCATCTGCAGATACGGGCTTCCATTTGGATTGCTCATTGTATGTTGGAAAATATCTGATAGCTCCGAGGTTGTATTGTTCTGGTTTTACAAGTCGGTGGATGGCTTTCGACCGTTCGTGGTCGGGCAGTTTTGTGTCTGGATCGTCGAGGTAGTTTATCAGCGCGTCTTCGAGAGTGCTGAACGTCTTGTAGGCCTGCTCTCGAGTCTTTGCACCTGGACCGGTGTCGTCGTAGTTGTTTTCGATGGCATTTTTGATCTGAGATTCTGATGCCGCGGAGAATCCGTAGCCGTTAAACGATCGTTGTGGCCTCTTCTGAGCTGTTGTAACAGCTGACAGAGCGAAGGTGAAAATCTGAAAGAAAAATGATTACTTAGAACCAGGACACTAAAATACTTGAGTGATGTTAGCACCGAACATAACAATGAAAATTAAAGCAGTCAAAATAATTTTAGATTTATGATTATTTATGAAGGTAGTTTGCAAGATTATTATTTTATACCAAGGCCATGCAAATACGGCAAAAACAATAGCAACGTAGTAAATTATTAAAATAAAAATGATAAAAGTAGCATAATGTGAATAAAATTTGAATTAAAATATTTAATCACCAATTTAATAATTATATAGGTATAGTAATAACATATTTTAATGATATTAGTACTAGTTTCGGGTAGTCAGTAATGAGTATATGAATATGCAAAATACATATAATTAAATATATTATATGTAAATACAATGCACAAGTGTTAAATAATGTGTACTATTGATTTCCGCTACCAACTAATTTAGTTTACTCCACTCATACGCGATTCGTCTTCGAAGTTATAAAAAGGCGGTCAATCTCACTTGCATAATAGAGGCGCATAACCAGTTTTGGCGGCTCTACACATAGGTAGAGCAGTTACACTCTTTTGTAACAAGACAAATAAGTTCGTTGCGTGTAAATCGCATCAGTAGCCACGGGCCAATTATTTATAGAGCCGTCTCATAAAAAACTTGATGAGTTAGGAATTTATTTTGTACACAGATAAAAAAAAATTGAAGGTTTTTTGCTCATGCTTTCGTTCAAGACTAATCGATATTTTATTCCGCAGTAAATTTAATGTATTTCATTTTTGCAGGACAGAAAGATACATGAGTTATTTCAAATGAATCCTCTGCAGCATGAATCCTGTGACTCGTTTTAAACTGAGTATTTAGTTTAGTATTCATTTTCCGGCCTGCACGTATCAGTTTTAACTAATTATAAATTCTACAACTAATACACCTGATATAACGATTTTTATAACATTTATTATTCGTTTTTGTTTCTGCAATTACTCACGGAAGTAAATGTCTTCTTACAAGTAGTCTATACCTACTGCGACTAGTTTCTTCGTTGCTAAATAAATCTATTCTGTATCTAAAACTTATAGTAAAGTATATAATTCCATTATATCGTGGACTTAAAAGTAACTGGTGAAACGCGGGAGTGTTCTACATTCCTCTGCCTCCCTCTTCGGGGATTACAGGCGTGATGTTACTTTATGTTACTTTAAAGTATATAATTATATGTATTCATAATTAAATTCATATTGTAAAGTATTTAATACTCAAATGTTTAAATACGATTCCATTAAGAGATGAACAATATTTGATCGTATAATTCTTTTCAATGTAGAGCTGCTGTTTTATATTAATTATGAAGAAAATAAAACTTGTGCGTGCGTAAGCACCGCGAAGCACATAATAACAGTATAGAGTACATAACAAGTTTTTATTTCTGTGGGAAATGCTAATTAGTTTTCACTTGTGCGTGCGTTTTTAGTTACGTGATTTAGTTGTTCTTGTAATTTGAGTCATGGTTCTATGATTTGACTTTTTCGAACTTAATTCTATTTACGAATTCGATGTTAAACTAAAAGTCGACAGTTATGATATTCTGATACGAGTATATCACAATAATATTAGATCAGTGTTCATATTATACAGATATTTCTAGGTGGTGTACGTGTCTCTATACCTAGGACTGTTCAGAGTAAAGGTGGCATTTCATAGTGCCATCGTAACATGCGTCTGAGCGAACCGTCAGGCATAGTCATGGCCAATTGTTAGCCTATCATATAATAAAAAAATATGCTTTTGTATGTATGTTTATTACTGCCTCGTTGGTAGCAAGTGCGACTGCCGATCGGGAGGTCCTGGGTTAAATTCCCGGGTCGGGCACTACAAAATTTTTCTAATTTAGATTTTCTAGTAGTGGCACGGAGTTTGTATATGTGCCCGATGCATGGCAATAGGCTCACCACCTATCCCATAGTGGAACGTAAACGTAGCTGGTGAAACGTGGGCATGTTCTACATCCCTCTGCCTACTTCTTCGGGGATTATAGGCATGATGTTACGTTTATGTATGTATATATGGACGTATGTATATTATCTCTCAAGAAGGAAATCATGGAAGAATGATGAAGAAGATGCGAGATCCCTTAGGATGTAAATATGTCGAGGATTCCGAAACAATGATGCACTGTAGTTAAACCGAAGTCAAGTTCAAGAGCAGCGTGACAAAACGTAACAAACTCGCGAACTTCGAGGTACGCGCTTTGCTTTATAGTTAAGCAATCAATAGCGCAGGTCATGGTTACCGTTGGTAAAAACAATATAATTGGTTATAGATATAAAAATATTCACGTGAATACAACTGCTCCCCACTTTCTAATATATAAAAATAGTTTCTAGCAAATAACATTCACTCTAAAAATCGTATCAGTTATTACAGAAACCTGCACTGCAAGTCGCATTTGAATATACTTAGAACTTGTTATTTCTTAATAAGCAACATACTTTTTATCGTTTCAAAAAGGCGTAAAATATCGTTGTACCGAAATTATGCATAATATATTCACATTTTGTAAGAATAAATTTAAAAATAAACGTTTTAATCACGAGTGAAATCTAAAAATGAAATATGTTATTTTACTTAAAGAATTACTCACTATAATTCGCAGCATTTTAGCGCCTATATAAAAACAATCACAAATTAAAGTTAAGAACAAAACAATTCACAGACAAATTATTATTATTTGTTGTTGATACACTCGCGTGTGTTTTATGCGGTACGAGTGGGCCGCGGGACCGCGTGGTGTCGAGTGGCTGGTGCTCTGCTAGCCGACGCGTACGCACAAGATGATTTCTTTTTTTATATTCCGATAATACTCGGAAGTGCATGATAATGACTGCATACTTTGAGTCCAACTCGCCGAGACATTTTAATGACTGCGTGTATAAATCAATGCCTCATCGGAAATTACTCGTATCTTCTTGTTGCTTAGTGACTGATACTTGATTGTCGGAAGCGATATTTTACAAAATTTCATATAATGTTATCCTTAAATCCAACGAATAAGAAGGAATTCCATATATTATTGCCATGCATAGTTTAAAATTTGTCTCTTACGATTATAGACTGCCTCGTTGGTCGTGTTGGTTGCAAGTGCGACTTCCGAACGGGAGGTCCTGAGTTCATTTCCCGGGTCACACAATACTAAATTTTTATTACATTGTCAGAAATAAAGAACACAGCAAACGTTTGACATTCGAAATTGTTGTCTTTCATTAAAAATAGCGAAGCGAAAAGATGCAGAATAATTTAGAAAAGAACATTAACATTTTTTTTATATGGTCCGTACATCCGGTGTGTAACGTATATTTTCAAAGTATTATTATTTACATTAGGTATATATATTAGTGTATATATTCATTTATTGTAAAAAAATATAATGTTATCACAAAACTTTGTTGGAGAAAGTGCGATATTGCATAGAGTACGCTACCACTTTTGGGACGGATCTGCCAAGTACCAGGTAGGTGTCTTGAATATCTGGAAAAGTGCCAGGCGACTCATTGGTAACGACAAATTCTATAAGTCTTAACTGCTAGCCTTGAGCACTGCAAAGTTCCTCTTCTTGCAGTTTTCTATCACATACATTTTGGAGAACGAGCATAACAGCTCCATAATTTGGTTCTGCTTGCCTCATTCTAACATCGAAAGACTAAGCGTACAGCAGAGTAGCATCCAAACCTTATAGACACTCTTCTGAGCTCTGAGTTTCTCCTGCAGCCTGTGAAAGAGTATTCCCGCCGGCTTCTATTTTTCCTGATTCGTACAACCGGGAATTGTTAAAGATAAGGGTGAACAGGCACTTCCTAGGCAAGCGCGTTACATCCTGGGCTGCATCACTTTTATTCAGATGAGATAGTAGTCAAACGCGAGCCTATTGCTAAATTTAAAAAATGCTGTAGTATACAGCAGTGCTAAGAGTTGTTTTTCTCGGTTGTTTTTTGTTAGCTTATTGAAGGTACTGGTGTATGTTACTCGAACGTAGGTTTGTTAAAAGCGAAAATAATAATTATTTGTGTGATTTTAATGTTTTTTAAGTTATGTCTACCTTTATAAGGACTTGACCTGTTTTGATTTCGAATTTGAATTTGCCTAGGTTTTTTGTTCGGATTTAAATTTGGCTATTTTACATGTCCTTGATAGTAGTTGATGGCTTATTTTAACGATTTATAATATGTATATTGATCTATCATGATTTAATATTTACTCCCTCGTTGGTCGAGTTGGTTGCAAGCGCCACTGCGGATTTCTCGATCAGCAGTCTTGAGTTCAATCCCGGGTCGGGCACTATTGGATTTTTCTAATTTAGATTTTCTAGTAGGGTCTCGGAGTCTGGATATGTGCCCCATGTATGGTGATAAACTCATTAGCTATTCCATAGTGGAACGTAAGCATAACTCGTGAAACGTGGGAGTGTAGGTACTACACTCCTCTACCTATTTGTTCGCGGATTAGACGCGCGATGTTACGTTACGATTTAAAATAATGATGAAATAATGACATTGTATTAATTGTGGCGAATGTTATTGGAAGTTCATATATGGAAGTCAAATCGTCATAAAAGAGTGTCAGGTATAAATAAATATGGTAAACAGACTTTTTGGTCAATTTAGCAATATGGTGAGTTGACACACTTTCGCTTGATGTTTTGCTCGACAAGAGTTAATAGTTTCATATTGCAGTTTTATATATTACTTGTATGTAACTTCGTATTTTTGAAATTATAATGCACGTAACATTTAACACGTGAGCGCTGGCAAGCCGCGGTGCGGTAACGCCCGCATAGACCCCGCTGAACGGCCTGGCCGCCTACGGCCAGCACCGTAGACGATGCGAGAGACCGTGCTCGACGACTCCCGACCCGCATGCCCAGCGAAGGGATTATGGGCAAAAACCCTCCGGGTAGGCTTACGTCCAGTAGATTTAGACTGACGACGATAACTTACATGTGGAAGAAGCACTTTAAGTTTGTAGGGATATTTGGCTCTGTATAGCTCATAAGAGATTAGGCGTAATGGAGTAAGAATAATAATAATTATAATTTAACAAACATCGATGGGTGTGACTCATTGTACCTATACGTACACATTCCTCAGGTAATGTTAAACTTAAATCGTGAGGTACGAACCATGATAGGTGAAGGTGAGCCTTAAAGGCTTAATTTTAGTATTTATACACGTCGAACAAAGGTCTCCTATTATAGATACTCTAGGCCTACGTATCCGATTCGCTTAGCGTAAATAAATTTGAACTATTTTTGTTTTTCAAAATAACATTTATCTATAAACATTCATGAGCTTTAAACAATTATTCAGAAAGATATGAAACGTATAAATGACTGCCTTCTGTTCTGTTAATTATGATAATGATAAATTAGTACTATCAATACGAATAGTAGAATAAGGCAAAAAGAAATTATACAATCAATCGATCCTTTTCCTACCAGGTCAAACTAGCGCCAAACCAAAGATGTCACCAAGAATCGGTCTACAGTTTTAAAATGAAAATATCACGGTTTGATCACATAATATCACAAAATTACTATGGCGTTTATAATATGTATTTGTATTAATAAAGTATGAATTGCAGAGCACAATGAAGTACTGGCATTTTATGTTTAAATTGTACCTACGAGTATCGCTTCCGCACATAATATTGGATAGAGATGTACCTATAATTCGCATGTTTATTATGATAAACATGTGAATTATTAATATTAAAAAAGGAAATATATATAATTATTAATATTAACATACATTGACTGCCTCGTTGGCAGGACCGGGAGGTCCAGGGTTCAAATCCCGGGTGGGAGCACTACAAAATTTTTCTAATCGAACCCACAACCTACAGCTACGCACTCGGGTCATAAACCACTGGACCCACAGGCCAGCCGCTAATATAATCATGTTTCCTTGTGATGTTAATCAAGAGCAGCTGTGTGGAGAGAAAGTGTGATAGTAATCTGCATATGTGGCTCGCGTGACGCGGAGGCGCGGGCCGCTGTGTGGGTTGAATGAACCGACTGTGGGATATTTTGTCAATATAATAATATAAACATATTTTGAAATATGTGTACGTATAAGTAATACACATCTTTAAATTTAATTTATTTTCTTTTATTAATATACTATAAAATATTTTTTAAAATAAAACAATATAATGAGCTAATACGCTAGGTATAAGTAAAAAACAAGTCCGTATGGTGTATTCCAAAAACACATCCATATCGTGTGTGTAGACAGCGATGAATGTCGGTGAAGCACGTTGGCTCCGCACAAGCCTGCCGTGGCTTATTGGGCTTATCGGAATGAAGCTTGGTTTTAATTCTTCTAATAATCCACATCTCAGCCAAGTAAAAGAGCCGTCTGGTCTGGTATAATTCAAGTGTACCCTAATTGTGGGATAAGAAAAACCTAATCTTTTTAAAATAACGTAAGCAACATTACGCCTTTGATCCCCGAAGAGGTGCAGAAGAGTGTGATACCCACATTTCACCAGTTACGTTTACGTCCCATTATCAAATAGGTGGTAAGCTTATTGCCATACACCTATACAGACTGCGAGCCACTACTAGAGAATCTAAGGTTTAGAAAAATCCATTAATGTCCGAAACGGGATTGGAACCTAGGTCCTATCGATCGCCATTCTATAAGTATTGTTGGTTATACATATCTAGGTCTCAAGTCTAAACATGCGAAGAAAATGTTACTCGTTAGGACCTTATGCAAACTGCTTAGGTTAATTAGTGTTAATATATGAAGTGCCCAAAGGCCGATGACTTATTCGAACAGCAAACACCGTATACGTGGTAGTGGCTAGTGTTCTTATGGAAATTAAGTGGCTCACTAGAATGCTGTTCACAGTGAGCTCGATTTAAATGTAATGTCTTGGAATATTTCCACACAAGGCCATTATGATTGCAAAGTATGTCTGAAGGGAGCCTCTGTCACGGTAACCAGGCGGCCACGTACTAACATGTATACTTACATACTTTTTTTAAAACATCCTCAACAAATACTTGTACTCGTCACATAAATACTTGTCTTGTTCAGTAATCGAACCCACGATAGGATAAACGGAAAATCCAGCTTAACATAAAACAAATGTTTTACTGTTAAAGGTAATCTGGTCTTTACGTCTGTCCTAACTGGAAGTAGTGCTGCAATTTGTAACTAAACGTCTTCAGCTCTGCTGCTTTGCCGCTAGAATGACTGCGGCAGTGACAATAGTATGTTCCGCGGTTCGAAAGTACTATAATTTTCACCCCAACGTTCTTGAAAGGTAGCAATTAACTACATATTTCCTACTATGAGAGATAGAGTAGCCGTTGTATAATGTAAGTACTTTATGAATATACATATTTACATTATACTTCCCCCTAGGTCGAGTGGGTCCAAGCGCGTCTACTGATCGGGAGATATTGGGTTCGATGCTCGGATCGGGTATTTGGTATTGGGTTTTTCTAGCTTGAAATTACTAGTATTATTTCTGAGTTTGGATCTGTACCCGGTGATTGGCAATAGGCTCATCCCCTACTATAGCAGTAGGACGAATAACATAAATGGTGAGACGTGGGAGTGAACTAAACTCTTCTGCCTAACCCTAGGGGAAATACAGGCGTGATGTTTTGTTATGTTTCTGGATGAAATCTAAAGCAACGACTTGTATTATACACAAACACAGTTCAACTATAAATTCTTAGGTGTTTTTACTATACAATTTAGCTATATATACATACAGAACCTATAATTATTACGTTCAATGTCTGTCTAACTCATGATTTCATATTTCTGCTTGTACTAATAGTCCTTTATCGCTTGTGGGTGGAGTCCATGGCATAGATAAGTTTATGTCAGAAATGCAAGTAGCTAAAAAAGTCATGTTTGATCCCAAAAATACTGGTGCTTTTTTGGAAAACATTGACAGCACTCGTCTTACTGTATAACAAGGCGGAGAGTAAAATATACAAAGATTTTATACTATACTTTTGAAGTAACCACGCTTCTGTATTGAACGTTGCTTTGAATTGTTTCGCTGGTACTAAGTGTGTTGTGGAGACCGTCGCGCAGGCATGTTACCTAATACCTTAAAAAAAATCGAAGCCGTCTTTTTCCAAAATAGCATCTACTGTTTCGTAGGTCGTGTTGGGTGCAAGGGTGACAGCGGATCGGGAGGTCCTCGGTTCATACCCCGGGTCGAGCACTATAACATTTTTCTAATTTAGATTTTCTAGTAGTGACCCGGAGTCTGGATGTGTATCCGGTGCATGACAATAGGCTTACCACCTATTCTATAGTGAGACGTAAACGTAATTGGTGAAATGTGGGAGTATTCTACACTCCTCTGCCTACTTCTTCGGCGATTACAGGCATTATGTAATGTTATCATGGTAGTGCTAATACCAATTCGCATTGATTAACCTCAATGTATAACACCATTATTCAACTTATACAACTAGTGACCTTATAATAATCAGGTCACGACTCGACACCCATATTTCGAGCCAAAATATTTTGCAATTAAATCAATCTAGTCACTAACCTTCGTTAATGCTTGTGTAATTATGAAATCAAACTATAAAAAACTATGTTCAAGATGTTCATTTAACTACCATGTAAGTGGGATTTCGCACTGGAATATAGTATGAGCATAGGGAAGATTATAATTACTGAGCACAAGGAAAGAGACCTATGCCCAGGAATGAGAAGAAAAAATGATTCAGACAATTTATTATCTGGGGTCGTTGTTGTAGACACAGCGGTGTTCAGAATTTCATTGGATACCTCAAATAGTTCAATAGGAATGCACAGTGGAGGTGATCCTGCACATATGTACTCGTATATTAGACTGTCTTTCAGATAGGTATAATGAAGGAACGAAAACTGTAACAATGAACGGCGTTCATTATATTTATGCATGATTATACCTTTTAATGAATAAACGTAAATTAACGTTCTAAGAACCCTTGGAAGTAAATATAATTCGTCTCTGCCTACCTCTATAAGAATTACGTAAGTCATTATGTATGCATTTATGGTGAGCTGAGAATTCGTTATTGAGATTTTATGAGTTTTAATACATTGTAAAAACAATAAATTCGTTGATGATGGACGAAACATGATGGAAAGGTCTTTCTTACTCAGGAAAATAAATTTAAAAAGCAAATGAAATGTGAGAAGTGAGATGGCACCTTGAAACCATAATCATAAAAAATAAAATACTTTTAAATGTCCATTTTTCTTGGGACCATTTTTTTACATCTCACTTACTCGTATATGAACTGAAGGGATAGGCATAGGAGAGTACTATATTCATGCGATCCACTTGTTATATTTTACGTCCCACCATGGGATAGGGGATAATTCTATTACCACATACCGGGCATAAATCGGGCACTGTTAGACACAGGTCACCAGAAAATAGGCAAATCACCAAAACTCACAATCTTTTCTAGTTCCATCGACTCCCCCCGACCTTTACTAGGTCGTCAGCATAGACTTGTATTCAGTCAAATTACAATATAGTTGAATTAATCTTACTTGAATGTACTCTACTTGACCGAAAACTGTCTGTCACTAGATTACAGACAACCGATAATTTACAAAATTGCTTTAATATTACGCTTACCTACACCAACCGTAATTCCTTCAAACTGCTACAAATATGACTAACGACACAACTAAGCATTATTTCGAAAGGTTCGAGGTCAAATACGTTAGCTGGTTACTAAGCGTTTATTGTAGAGTTTGAAAGGCGTTTTTGTAGAGCTTTATACTTATATATTTATGCATAATAAGAACGATAATTGGCAGGAATTTTTTATAATTATTTGAATAATGATTTTCTGTTAAATATTAGTTTACTTTTAAATTATATGGAGAAAATGAAACCATTCTAATAGATTTATTCATTATAACGTATGAAATAAAAACTTAATAAAAGTCGTACATTTTTATAATAGTTATACATCGTAGGTTTCTGTCGTTCCTCAGACCACGGCCGGGAGCTGAAAAAGTTCGAAAGAAATAAAAATGTGTAACATATGTAAGAATGTTAGTATGTCATCACGCTAGGTCCCTTACAGGGCAGTTAGTGAGCACCGTACGCCAAATATCACTATACTTTACATTAATCACACTCTTAATAAGCGTGCGCCAGTTTTGGAGACTTCTGCCTCCCCCATGAACCAGTATCTGAATGATTCGATCAAGATTTGTGAGTTTTGGTCTCCTTCGGCACCGGACCTCATTAACATTTGCATTATTGTCGTGTCTAAGTATAATAAGTCTGTAGCGTGAATATTAATATAATAATTATACATACATACATACATATCTTCACGCCAGGTCCCTTGCGGGGTAGGCAGAGAGCACAGAGTACCAAATATCTCTATTCTTACACACCTGTCGTGCTTCGTCCACATT
>DWDV01002980.1:0-11009 GCA_018245615.1 Mimoniades ocyalus | reverse complement strand
AAGGAGGAGGTGTGGCCGAAGGGGGTCGTGTTCCGTAAATATCGCGGACGACGTCGACCACCTGGTGTCACCGTAACTGCGTCTCACAACGCCGTAAAACAAGTGAATTAGTTATAAGATACAAATAAATATGTATTTTAGTCTATAAGGTATTTATGTTATGGGCCTTGTTATCTGAAAATAAAGAAATAAATAAAAAATAAAATAAATATAACACATGGATTTATTAATACATATATTTATATGTTGTGATTGTGTGTACATATTTATTTCTTTGTAATGAATATAATCTATTTTATAAAAAAAACAACAGGAGCAGATAATTTATAACGCATGAAATCAAACTCTTTTGTATCGATTACATAATAATCGTTGATTCAAGAAGTTAAACATTTACGCTATGAATGATCAATTAATAAATTACCATGACTGCTAATGAACACCTTCAGTTTACAGCTATTTTTTTATCGCCTGCCTGCAAATTTTATTATACGTTGTTCTTGCTACAAAACATGACCAGCTAAAATAGATTGAATAGTTATTGAACGTAAACGGATATTTTTTCTATGTATATTTTCTATGCGATAGCTACTGGTACATAGCCATGTTTGAGCTTATAACAATATTACATATTGTTCCTCATTTCTTGTTCCAAATTTATATTATACGATATTCCAGTAGATGCCTGTTAAGTAATGCTTCATAGGATTAGCTTTGATTATAATTAGTGCATGTAATCCTTGTGATGAAGTAAATAAAAAGGAATCTGAAATTCTTCTGTCTGTCTAACTATAATGACTTATAATGAGTATTCTTGGTCACAATACTTTGCTTCTCCATTTCCTAAGCTTTTTTTACATTAGAATAGCCGGTCCATTGCCTATCTTATCGGTCTTCTCTGCGGCAGGATTGTTTAAGGTATCCGTGGGCTTAGTCCAGGCTTGACACACGCATGTTGGGCCGCCAGCGTTACCATGGGTTTGCTGACCACCTGGAACCTGGTAATTTTGATTGTTTTGGCCTCCAGTAACGGTACTTTGTGTCAAACCTTGGTTCTGATAAGATCCATTCTGACCCTGTAAATGGCTGGTTTGATAGTTTCCATTAGGTTGATTCTGGATTTGGTAGCTGCCAGTGGATTGGGTCAGCCCTGGATAAGAACCAGTCGGTTGAGTCTGACCTTGGTAAGAACCAGTGGGTTGAGTCTGCCCTTGGTAAGAACCAGTAACCTGGTTTTGTCCTTGAAACTGGGTAGTTTGTTGAGTGTTCTGATATTGACCAGTACTTTGGCCGTACTGCGCTTGACTACTGGGCGGATTTTGGTACACAATTTGATATTGTCCTTGGTTTTGGGTCTGACTATTACTGAACCCTCCAACTGGGGGCGTGGGATACACCTGACCGGACACATAATTGCCGTTATTTTGTGGGTAAACAGTTGTTTGCGTGTACCCATTTTGTGTGTTGCCATTGTTGTACTGTCCTTGACTCTGTTGTTGGCTTTGGTAGTTAAAACCCGGTGCCTGATAGTTGGACTGTCCGTTCCACTGCTGGTACTGTGGATACTGGGGCTGATAGCTCTGGCTCGGGTAAGTTTGTTGGACGGTCTGCTGATTCGTTGGCTTGTTCTTGTGGCTATGCACTAGGTCGATAACTCCTCCAATAATTTTCTCCGATAATGTCGTGGTCCTCACTTCTTTTGTTGTCAAAGTGGCATTATTGAGCACCGCAAAAACTATAACCTGTAAGTACACAAAATATTACATCTTTTGCTAATTGGACAGCAATTTAATTTTTTTCCTCAGTCTATATTTAACAAAGCATTTAAAGTTCAAAAAAGGACCTTTATTACTTATTTATTACTTTACAATTTGAATGCATCACAAAAATCGTAGAAAACACTATTAACCTCACATTAGTAATAAAAACTGTAAAAGACCCGAAACTTAGAGAAAATGTGAGGGATAGTCATAGTAATTTTTCAAAAACAAATTCCAAAGTTACAAAGTGGCTAAAATTCGAATCTAATTCTCATTGTATGAAAGTATTACGCAATGTATTAAAATCACGGAGTCAATTGATTTATAATTAATTAATGTTACATTAAATGACAATTATGTTAATTTAAAACTTACGAGCAGCAATATTTTCGATAGCCTCGCCATGGCTGTGCGAAGTTTGCGCGTACTGGACAGAGGATGTCCGAAGGCTTCCAAGGACGTGCTTTTATATGATCCCGGCTAATGATCATCGTTTTTGAATCCGGCGATATTAGGGTTGGCGAGTAACAGTTGTGACATAAGAATGTTTTCTAAAACTGTCCATATAATAATTTAAATAAACATTTTCACAAACGATGTTTAAGTACATTGCAAATAGAGCCAATTTAAAAGTTACATATAGCAACAAGTCAACAGAAAAAAATATGTGTATGTTTGTGCGCATGCAAATGTGCGTGGACAGAGCGCCAGGTATATGCCACATAATATACAAAATAAGAAACTCGGTAGTTCGGATTTACTGTAGAAGTTAATCACAGTCTCATCACGATATTCCTATACTTCTTACTTTGTCATACTCTTAAATAGTCATAAAACGTAAAATGAGGTGCCTACTGTACAATGAAGACTGCACGACAAACCTAGGAAGAGATACCGACGTATAAAATTTAAAAACACCTTCTGACAAGAACTGTCAAAAGTGACAGACCTAACGTCGAACCCTCAATCATTCATCATTTCATATTTACAGTAATTATTAAACTTAGTAACCACATACATACATATATACATATTTATTTAGGTCACCTATTAATAGGGCATTAATAACTAGCATTAAAATTAAGAGCATCTGATTAACACATTTTATGGTACCAACAAGTGTTATTCTAATTGCAGTTGCAGTTGAAAGATACAAGCTTGCTATCCACTAAATGACATAAAAACCCTAGCTTTGACAACATACCAAATGCTTCATAACTTCTATGAAGAATTTTAATTTTGTTATGCCCTGACAGTCTCATAAAATGACATCTTACTGAATTACTTCAAAATAAATTGTAAAAAAAAAAATATTTTTAGTTACGCCTTAGCGCCAACCCTATAAGCGATGTCGTGATAAATTCGCGATTCGCGATACGTTGCGAGGCGGCACGTATCGTCTCACCCCTTGACCAGATCCCGCTACACGAACACAAGAACGAGCGGTAGTAAAACAATAAACTATATCGTAATGCTATCGATGACGATCACGAAAAATTATATATCCATGACCCTTCCATTAATGCTTACTTCTTCCGTTGCACCAGTGGCCAGTGATACTAAATACTGAGCCAATGATAATAGATATCATTTCCACGATCAATATTTGTGTGAATACATGTACTTAATGTAAAATAAATATTTGTCTGGTTACCACAACTGACGAATAACCTTGCCGTGAGTTGTTCCATTATATTTATGTACTGTTATTATTTACAACCTTTACATACTTAAACTAACAGTGCGCCTGCTATTTATGTACTTGTAATGGACTTAACAACTTAAAAAGTCAATTAACGTATCGTGAAGTCTAAGTAAGAATAACAGTTCTACTTCTTAAGCTTACACAATCGCTCACTGAGAACGCAAATTATTTGACTGCGATCGATTAATCGTATACAGTTATCGATATCGACAATAAACTCATTGCGAACTACCCTACATACTTAGCCTCGGGGACGAGGGTCGGCCCTCGAATGAGTGACGCAACTACGTTACACCGCGCGGGGGTATTCTTGTTCTTCGATTTTTGAACTTTAATCATGGATCATCGTCGATCATTATTTATCATCTTAACCCCGTTCGGCCCTTCGAGGAAGTTTATAACTGATTCCCCCCGCATTTATTCATTTGAACGCGACCTCGAAGTCGTTCAAGGAAATTAGTCTGGGCTTAACGGTATAACGAATATTGCGCAAAACTAAACCCGATATTCTGTTATAAATTTCGCCAAGCGTACAATAACATTAATGTTTTATGTACATGGTTAAATTATTTCTTATAGGTACTCGTATATGTCATTACAATCATTTTAATTTATTTTGTCTGAGGGTACTTACAAATAGACTGCTTCAGGGAGAATAGCAAATTTTTTTCATAGTATATAAAATAGAACTTTAACACGTTTAACATTAAGTCTATTTTTATATTTCAATCGTTTTTTAACGGCGCTCGAGCGTCCTCTTACCATAATACATTTGAAATGTAAAGATAGACTTCGTTGAAATGTTTTTAAGATCTGTTTTAAATCCGCTTGAAATCTGGTCTACTCTCAGAGCTGGTCTATTTTAAAAGACCCTACACCAGGGGTGTCAAACTCAAAAGCTAACTTGGGCCAAATAAACAATGCTTAACTTTAGTTGGGCCGCAAAAATAAAACCATGTTCATAGAGACAAATATTTTTATTTTGACTAAGTAGTACATCCTAATAAACATACATAAAGTTATTTATTGTTTACGTCCTGATACTTGACATCTCTTCTATGATACTATGTTTCCTATTTCGTGAGAAATTTTATTGGCCAAGAGTGCTTTCAAAATTGACCCAACGTGAGCGTTATAAATACAGTTTGGGACAAGCATTTCCATTCATAACAAAAAAAATCCTCGCACTGATAAGTACCTACTCCCAACCATGAAAAAAAATTCGCGATTGCTACGTGCTTGCCTTTGTGCGGGGAATAATTAGGGATCCGCATTACAACAGCAAGTAAATCAATTAGTAAATATAATTGCGGCGACAAGTATATTATAAACTTATATGCTGGTTTCGTTTCTAATTCACATTTCTATTTAATTTTTACTTTGCTTCGGATATATTAACTGGGCCACAAAATTGTTCATCTCAGGCCGCATGCGGTCCGCGGGCCGCGAATTTGAGAGTCCTGCATTATTCATTCATTCTACGACAAGTAAAAATTTCAAAAAGATCTTTCCTGGCCTTTGGATTCAATTAAAGAAATATTAATCCAAGTAGGTATAGCGGGGTCTTCAAGAAATAACTCTAACAATAAGTTATTCCGGAACTTTCTATCTAATTAACAAAGTATGATAGAATTATATGGAACATTGATACTTTACGCACAAAAATATACTTACAATAATATACGCACTTTATGCATTTTGCGAACATTTGTTACTGAAGGTAGGTATGACGGGGTCCTCAAGAATTGTCCGCTACACATCGCCAGCGAGCGGACGCGCCTGATTGACGTCGGCGCGGTTTCCTGGCTGCGCGACCTTACCGCGTCATACACTGCCCCACATGGTGCCAGGGCTAGCCATTAGCCAGCTTATCCTGTCCTTAATCTTATGACTATACTCAAACACATAAACTGTATGTTTTCAACCATCTGAACATCTGTCAATTATGCAAAGTGCACGTCTTGGTACACGTTAAAGATATGTAACTTTGTAGTAAACGGTCACTACACTTGAAAACCGATTGTTCCAATACAAACAGGACCAACTAATCAACACACAAATTAAAAATCATCAAGTGTCCTTGTACATATTCCGTTGATGCAAAAAATAGAACCTACCACAATCGAATCTTGAACAAAGGGGCTACAAAATAAGGCCAGAACACTGCAGTCCAGCCAACGCTGCAAGGTGAAGGCTAATAAATCATTGCATCTCACAAATAGGTGAATTGGCGAGGTGACAGCCACATGTGAGGGGGCGCGCTGAATGGGTTCATGCGAAAACATATAAACCCTCTTAGTAATACTAAAACGAAACAAACGCGGTAAGATCACGTCTATATTTCCCCGGAAGTAGACAGAGGAGTGTAATGTATATACCCACTTTTCACCTAACCGTTATACGAAAATTACTAAATTTCAGTAATTTTAGTTCCCAGAATAGCATTTTCATAATGTGGATTCCGCCATTCCATATGTACACAACCTGGTGCTCTGACGACTTTCTGCATCTACATTCATTCCCAAACATAACATTAATAATATCTTGGTGAAGTGAATATATACATTTCTTAATACATATATAGATATTGGTACAAACTTAGACACTACAAACATTCAAACTCATCACACATACATGTTTTCTGGTGCAGAATCACAGCTCCGTTTTGGAACTCAGTGGCTAGAGTCGCTAGCGCTTGAATCAATGTACAACATTTGACTAACACTCGAGATTTTTATATACTATTTTTGTCTCAAAATGATCATTAAAAGACCGCATTTTGTTATCACCATACCTTACATTCAACATCTATAACTATAGAGTTCAATAAAAATTAGATAATAGTTGTGACAATTGTGTCCCTTAGAAAATAAAAGCCAGAAACGGCATGCAAAGCTGTAAATTGGAAATTATATGCTTCGAAACATGTTACCTTAAATTATTACAAAAAAAGTCATGATTACATAAACTTATTTTATCAGTCGTATTTTATTTGAAACTTTAGTCAAAGGTGAGGATTTTTTCGAAATGGTTTATAACAATCATTTAATAAGTAGCTAAATTTAATGGAATATACACGCTAAACACATTATGTAATGTAATATGTTGGTTATAAAGCGAATAGTGTGTAATTATGAATGAATGTATGTTGCATAAAGTCATCCTACAATCTCGTGCGTTGGCATTACCGTCGCCGGCAGCGCATTCGGCGCACAGACCCATACACGCCGCTCCACTCCTGCTACACGACTGGGAACAAGTGAGTAGGCATCTCACTACCTAATATAGAGTTTACATTACTTACTATAATGAGTGATGAGTGTTGACGTGTCACGGGAGGTGTGTAAGGACGGAGATATTTGGCACTGGGTGCTCTCTGCTTACCCCGTTAGAGACCTGACTTGAAGAGCGTATATGTCAGTTATTATACATTGTCTATTCTAATGAAAAGCAGTCATAATTAGTTGCGTTTTGTTTTTTCGATAAATCTTTTTGGGTATTATTCATTGAATGTATCGACAAAATAAGTACCTTCATATATTTTTCACGGAGTGTTATTAAATTTTACTTGCACCCAGAAATAAGCGAAAATTTAATATATCACTTAAAATATCAAGTATTTAATACAATAGATGTTACAAGTAAACTAATGTCGGTTTTTAATATTTAAATAAATAATAAGAAAGCTTTATGAAAATGAAAAATCAAAAGGATTCAAATCCGGGTCGGGCATTATTGGATTTTCCTACATAATGCTCTAGTAGTGGCTCGGAGTCTGGAAATGTGCCGGTGTATGGCAATAAGCTCACCACCTATTCCATAGTGGAATGTAAACGTAACTGGTGAAACGTGGGAGTGTGTTACACTCCTATGCTGACCTCTTCAGGGATTACGGGCGTGATTTTACGACGATGAAGATCAAAAAGGCAGGTTTCTAATAACATATCACTCTTACTTTATTTCTTAGCTTGTTATTAGTGTTGTTAGTTAGCCGAAGTGCTGATCAGGTTGTGAATTCTATTGCAATCCGGATCCGGACTTGTATGGTGATAATCCGGATAAATACCGTTGTTTGTTTTTGTGTCATATGATACATGACATGTATATATTATCTACCAATAAGTATTTAATTATAAAAACATAACATCACGCCTGTAGTTCCCGAAGAGGTGGGCAGAGGTGTGTAGCACATTCCCACGTTTCATCACTTACGTTTACGTCCCACTATGAAATAGTTGGTGAGTCTATATTCTTATCTGTCTATTTAATTATAAATTTGTGTAAATATATGCCGCGTATGGAATTGTTCCGAAATATAATTACATTTCACTAATCACTTCCCGCATATTAATTATTAAGTAGTACAATGTAATTGTGGGGTAACTCTGAGCTTTACGCTGATACCCGTATTAAGTTCACTACATGCCTATTTCTTCACCAGATGACAACGAAAAAGATGACGGTGAAGAAGCGGCCGTCGGACCTGACGAGCCTCGAGCGGTTCAACCTCTACTACAAGGAGAAGGAGCCGCCCATGACCAAGGAGCAGCGGATAAAGAGATTCATCTGGAACCCAAAAACGAGACAATTCTGTGGCAGGACCGGATCTAGTTGGTGTAAGTGTTGCACAATCAATATATTTATCTATTTATTTCATTCATTTATTATAAAATTCCACCAAGCTAAAAAAAACAATAATCAAAAGCATAATATCACGCCTCTCATCCCCGAAGTGGTAGCCAGATGAGTGTCTAATACTCCAACGTTTCACCGGTTACGTTTACGTCCCACTATGGAATAGATGGTGAGCCTATTGCCCTACACCGGGCACATAGCCAGACCCCGAGCCACTACTAGAAAACCTAAGTTAGAAAAAACCAATAGTGCCCGGATACGGGACTTGAACCAAAGATCTCTCGATAGGCGGTCGTGCTTACAACAAACACCACCGACGATGCAGTCTAACCAACGCAACGAGCTAAAGAAACAAACACTACAAAGCAATACAACGTTTTGTATTAAGAATAAGTGTCACCTAATTTCATATATGCAAAGAACGTGCATAAATATTGCAATACACTACAATTTAAATCAAATAAATACGTCGATATTTTTACAATCACACATAATTATATACGTTTTTAGAACGGTTTTTAAATGGTCACCTGTCAATGTGCCTTTACCTTTATATACTCGTACATAGGTACTTTGTGGTACGTTTTGAAGCTTTGTTGTGTGTATCGCATTAAAAAGTTTAATAACTCTTTCATAAAAACGCAGAACGACTAACGGCTATATTCTTATATTGAATTTATCTGTATTTTCATAAATTTAAGAAGACTGTGGAAAATGAATAAAAGTCAATTAAAAAGTAATTATTAGTATTTGTACATAAACGTATTCAATAGTAGAGAGATTATTTTATTATAAATCAAAAAATATTCGATAAAAACACAAAAATAATAAGTGAAAAATTTATAAAATAATACAATATTTTAATACAAATTATTTGAGTGAAAAAATTTGATACATTTGACAAAATATTCATACTATTGCCTGTCTTGTCACCTCTTTATCGACCTAGATTTACCTAATCTACCCGATATATCCATTTGTAAAACCAACAAGTGAAAAATATACCTGTTAAAACAAAAAAAGTTTAGTGCTCTATCTGTAATCTCAAACGGTCAAGTAGCAACAATGGCCCAAGGTGATAGGGACCGGAAGTGAAGATGAATTGACGCAATGAGCTCATTGCTCGACATCCTGCCCGCGCCCGGCCGCTACCGGATCGCGCGGCATACTCACTAGTTGATCCCAGTTGTCTATATACACTTACCAACTGATACTCTATATAAAAAAGTGGGTTAACCTGGCAAGAGCACAGGAATAGAGAGAAAGAGTGAATAACAATAAGCTAGACTCATTGCAGGACTCTTTTATGGCATTACTCTCCTCAATGGGACTCTCAAGTTTACTCGTCTTCGTAATTACGGGATGTCTGGAGCGACAATAAAGAATATGATCCGTCCTGGGAAATACTCAACTGAGCTATTCGTGTGGAAATCGCTTAAAATGTATGCAAATACGTAAGGAGTCCAAGAAAAGCTGTAAAGTTATTAAAACTAAGAGCTTCTACTAATATTTATAACTATTACCTGGCAATTAAAACAATTATGCAGTTAATCAGTACCGTCTATTTAACCTTTATATTAATGTGTAGAAAATGTGCACGAATCTTTAATACCAGCGAAAAAACTATAATTCCTTAATAAGCAAGAAACATCTCTGAACAGTGAGGTTTTAACCCGATCGTTCCGACATAAGAGAGACACACAATACTCGTGATTTATAACTGGTCTGAATTCAATCACAATTCATTAAACTTTAATTTTTTAACACTATTGAGCGTCTTATATCATTTAATTCAATGTATTTGTACCATTTATACATGAAAGTTTGAACGTTCTACAGTTCTCTATAGGTACATCAAGTACGCAATCCTTAAATTATAATGACGGATAGTGAAATTATCAAAAGGTTCAGTGCAAATAAATCAGAAACCATGCACCGGACCCAGCGGCGTCAAACCGGATTAAGTGAATGACCAAATTAGTCTTTAGTCAGACCGTTGAATTACTTAATCTGAGCCTCAATCTTTTCCTCCTATCATTTGTACTTGAATGAGTTTAAGATTTGTAAAGATAAAGATGACTCATGTGTTGAATTTATGGCGGAACCGACTGACGGTGAAATTATCCCGTTGGCCAAGTGTGGCCAAGAACTCGGTGTCGTGGGTTCAATTCCCACCCGGAACAAATATCTGTGTGTAATCTCTGCTTAGTTTGGCATCACATAACTGCGTGGAATGATATCCCCTAAAAAAAATCTCTATACCTTATAATACTAGACGACTTTAGGCTACATTTGTAGCCTAATTTTAGGCTATATTTGTAGTCTTAAATCGTCAATCAATAATTACCAATAACAATATTTACAAATATGTACATGGATGAGCCAGTCATCTGGAGGTCTATCGAACTGAATGTTACCTTTAAAATAAAATAACTGAGTTCATTTCACTTGATAACTGAAACAATATTAAATAGCGAAGAGATTTTGATTATTAAAACTATCGAGATTTATACAATTAAGCAGTTTGGCTGTGAAAGCGTAACAAACTGACGAACAGACAGAGTTAAGTACTTTCGCGTTTATAGTATTAGTATGGAGTATACATATAATTTGCTTAGCTAATAACCCAGGGGCTAGTGACGCTGATTACTGAGCAGAAGGTTATCAGTTCGATTCTGACCTGAAACAATTTTCTTGTGTGATGATCACGATTATTTATTCTTAGTCTACTTACTAAATTACCTTTACATATATTTACATATTCATATATAAACTAGCTGCCCCGGCGAACTCCGTACCGCCTTTTCAAAGTTTTTTTCTCTTTCCTTTTTTTCCAAACCTATCCCAGACAAAGATACTAAAGACATCAGTGCTCAATCTCTTACCATTTCAGAGTCTATGAAGGACAA
>DWDV01002979.1:0-11009 GCA_018245615.1 Mimoniades ocyalus | reverse complement strand
GGCACATATCCAGACTCCGAACCACTACTAGAAAATCTAAATTAGAAAATTTTGTAGTGTTCGACCCGGGAATTGAATCCGGGACCTTTCGATCGGCAGTCGCACTTGCAACCAACACGACCAACGAGGCAGTTTTTTTAATATATTAAAAACTCCCATTCGACGAGACTACGTATCTCATATCGAATACGTCGCAAATATTTTTCAGTGCCGTCTGCGCTAATATTTGCCTACTTTGACTCGTCGTACAAATGGTGTGGTGGCTCCTTCGTCACTTCAATCGATCTTCGGTGACTGTCGGTAAAACAAAGTCGGAACGACATCACTTGCATGCATTTACAGGAATCAAAAGACTGAAAGAATAAGTCGGATGCGTGCGGAAAATTGAGGACAAAGCAGGATGAAGCTTATTAGGGGATTAAAACAGAATGATAATGCTGATTATGAAGTAAGAAATAAAAAGTAAGAAATAAAACGGAAATCTGAGTGGTGCTGTTCAATTGTTGGATTTACTATTTTGTGCCTAATAAACCACTGTTTAAACAATCCAAAAATAGGTAAATAATACTAAAGCATAGTTCATTAAACCCAACAATAAGGAAACGTTATAAAAAAATTGCAACGTTAAACATACATGTGGGGACCGAGAAATAGAAACGAAATAAAAGTTCAATCAGTTTATCGTGGGCGGTGGAGCTCGGCGCATATCGTATGAGCCGAGCCGCTTCACGCCCATGGGCGATACAGAAATATTTTCCATTTAACTAACGCTCCGCACGCGAGCCACTAACGCGATTTGAAACTTATTTCCTGCGAGCGACGTGTTGGGCGACGACTGGCGTAATCTTTGCACCTTTTATTGCGATATCGGGCACTTTGCTGTTAATATCTGCAAATATTTTTGTATGTATGTACGTATGTAAATTAGTCAGCGTCTTGTGTTTGAAGTATGATTTAATTCTTAGAACTTGTTCTTGATAAAAATGTTTCACTCACTAGTCCTTAGTAATTTAAATTTTATTTTTTGCATTAGTTACGTAGTTTACAATGGATATCAGAAATAAAATGATAAGGAGAAGCTTGGGGCATTACGTTGTTTATAAAATCTTATCGTAACGTTTTATTTCATCAGCGATTGTCGCGCGGAGAGAACAAAGAAAGCAACTAACTTCCTTGCTCTACAAATGTAGAGTAACCGCGAAACACACGAAGAGTTTGTAAATTGATTTGAAAACTAACGTAGAGTTGGAACAATTGTCGCAGCAAGGTTATATATGGAACCGCCACCAATTTCCGTTAACGTTCGAAACTGACGTTAACTCCCTCTAATGAGAGTTTTATGTGAATTATTTAGTAGAGCAACTTAGATAATTACTCGGGAATATAGTTGCCATAGATTATTACTAATTACTAATACAGATTACGGTCTTCATAATTGTCAGATAGTATCGAGGTGGGCGGTGTCAAATTATATGAAACTGTTAAAATAAATTTATTACGGGTTCAAGGAATGCATTATTATAAATGCAGGTAAGGACATCTTTATGTGCAAGATGTAAATAAATATATTAAGTATATAAGTTAAGGCTTGAAGAATAGATATATTTTGCATTCGGTGCTCTCTGTCTACCTCGTGAAGAGTCTGACGTAATGACATGTATGTATTTAGATTTTTTTCAACCTAGGCAACGATTAGCTTTAACGCATTTTGCAACTAATTTTTTGTGGTTTATGAAATTCATTATGAGACATTTTGACGAATTTATTCAAGCGTTATGCCATTGATTGGCAAAAATATGGTAAAGTAGTACATTGTATTTTTTTATGTAAAGGGGGAAAGGATTTTCTTATTGATATCATTTTAGAAATTATTTAATTTAGTTCAATTTAGTTTAATTTATTTGTAGAGTAGAAGCAGAGGTAGAGGAGACGCGTACGAATGTAGAAATATTTGGCACTTGATACTCTTTACCTACCCCGTAAGGGCCTTGTAGTCATGGTATAGGTATAACATGATAATAATATTCTCAGATATTTAACGATAGTAGGCGCCATATAATAGAAAATATAAACTTTATACATTACAAATAGAAAATGGTTATTTAATAATTAACGTATAGATTTCTTGTCATATGCCTATTATATAGCCCATGGTACACAGCCTTCGAAAAGTCTCTTGTTTGAACTGTAACTTGTAGAGTTTTACGCTTCTAGCACCGGCTGCTCTACAACAGAGTAGTGTTTGCACAGTTTTATTATTTACGAGAACCTCACAGATGAACGTTAAACAGCGGAAAAAACTAGTTTAGAAAGTGCAAAACAAAGTGCTTTAATTTATAAAAAAGCTTTTATTACACTTCATCGTGGCAGCTTGTCTAAGTTCCTAGTTCAGTTGCGTTCGCCCGTGTAACTTTATCTTCCTTTATGTCTTAGTTTTCCAACTGAAGTCGGAGTCTGAAGCGCGAGTTGACGTGCTGTTTAATATGTTAGGAAAAGTTATTAATATATTTTATATTAAGATTGTGATTGCTATTTTCTATACATTTACAAAAAAACTCTTTAAAGTTTCGCATATAACTTTTACAACATTGGCTACATGTAGGTCCAAAGATAAATAAATATAGTTACCTTAACAAGTATTTAAACGATTTATTCTATATATTGTAACATATTACGCTGTATAAAGAGACTCCGTTGAAAAATACCTTAGGCGCATGAGCATATTAACGTCTTGTAGAAATGAACATTTTTTGTTAGGCGCACATTTTTTTTTTAAATTCGCGATCTACGAGGTGACTATGATGACACTGTAACATAACTCTCCTATCGTAGTTGTATGTCCTATTTGTTTATGAGTTTAGACACCTTGGACAATTAGAATGAACCTAAGCTATGTTTTCATCATTATCATGGACATGTTTTTATCATTTTGCTATTGAATACCGTTTTGCTCTGAATGAGGTCGCCGCTGGCCAAGTGCCGGCTAGCACACTTCCCACACGCCTTAGAGAAAATTTTGGAGAAATCTGGTCCATACCAGTTTCTTCACGATGTTTTCTTTATACTTTATTCTATAGTTTATGATAAGCGATGTTAGCTGTGTCATTAACAGAGAAGCCATAAATAGTTTACCTTACCGATCAAATTGTTACCTGTGAGTATGCGGGCATGTACGCTTTCATTGGCATGATAAAGGAGCACAGGCCTTCTATTGTAAGTGTACTAAATAATGAAATTGTTAATCATGCATGCACCCATATAAACAAATGAGATTCAGAGAAATTGCAACTCAATATACACAGTGACATGCAAGATATTAACAAAGAAACATATGACAACTACTCAGAATAAACTTCAAACAAAAACTCGAAATTGATGAAAATAAGTCCATCTGCGTGCAAGATAATTTAACGCTCGATTGATACATATAAGCAATTTAAATGGTTAAATTATTGGTGGGGCAAGTGCTTTAGTGCATTACCGTGTTCGCACACAGTGCAAACTTCAAAAGCAAATTGCACAAGTACGCCACATTTATCTCCGCTGGTTGAACGATGAAAGCTTCCATTAAGCTCTGAAATGGATATATGCACTTAAGGTGGTCGGCATGGTGCCATCAAATCGAACGCTTGTTTTACATTGATTGCATTAATATAGGCGATATATGATCATGTTGGCCCTTTTTGGGCACGTAACTTACTCGTATGTATAATGAATAATATAGGTTTTTTTCTATGTTCGAATACTTTAAACGCGATAGAATTCGAGTTTTACGACTTAAATGGTGATGGATAGGATTGTATGTAGATGTCATAAAACGTTGATGTATAAAAATATTCAGGTTTATTTCTTTTATGTAAGGTTTTTGAGATGTTACATATTCATTACAATTAAGAATTTAACATAACATAATATCACGCCCGTATTTCCCCGAAGGGGTAGGTAGCGGATTGTAAGACTCCTACATTTTACCTGTTATATATATATGTTAACATTACATGTTTAAAGAATAAATATTTTATTTTTAGCTCCAATCTTTGGTTGATAACGATAATGTAAATAAGTCATAATAAACTTGAAGTGAGTAGCGTTTTTTATTCATTAAAATATAAATTCTAAATTATCTAACTGATTTATAGCAGACAAACTTTATGAAACATTTTAAAACCTAAAAAAACGGTCGATAAATGTACAAAGCGCGTAGCTTACCTTAGTAGAGCACTCAGGGCAGATATACATCGACAAATTTAAACTTTGCCCCGTTGCTAGGGTTACGTTAAGTGAAACCATTTGTTGTTTGTAGTGACGAACGAGTCTACATGACGCAAAATATTTTGTCATTCGTTCCATGCGTCACGTTGAGTTTTTTTGGCTTAGGGTGGGATAGTCATGAATATACATCAACATAAATAACGTTCACCATTACATCGGAAGATAAGATCGAATACACATTGAAAGGTGTTTATCGCGTGATATGGTATTGGAACAAATTTTCTGCTTGAGTGAGTTGTTGAATATTACGCCTCGTTGGACTAACTATTCTAAAAAGGTCAGCTGGCAAAGGCATATTTTAAAATGTTTATACATATTGTAATATGTAAATAATATATTATAAATGACTTCATTTTAGGTCTATGAATGGAATTTGATTTGGGATCGATGCCTGTGTAAAGCGCTGGGACGCCTTTCTAAATACAAACTGAATATAAAAACGTAATACCGGTCTTGTAATCCCCGAGGAGGTAGGTAGAGGAGTCTAGTGTACTGAAAAACTGAATACCCACATACTCGAACATATTTGTTGAAACTGAGAATATAAGTATATTTTGTGGCATTCAATTTACAGTATATTTGACTGCCTCGTTGGTCGTGTTGGTTTAAAGCGCGACTCCCATTCAAGAAGTCCAGGGTTCAAGTCCCGAGTGGGGCACAACTGGATTTTTCTAACTTAGATTTTCCAGTAGGGTCTAGGAGTCTGCATATGTGTTCGGTGTATGAGAATAAACTCACCACCTATTCGATTATGGAACGTAAACGTAACTGGTGAAACGTGGGAATGTACTACACTCCTCTGCCTACCTCTCCGGGGATTACAGGCGTGATGTTGCGTTTCACTTTTCTCAATTAATTCAGTACATTCAATATGTGGGCAATGAGCTTCTTCCAGTAATAAGGCACTAATATTTTCTCGTAGGGACAATATAACAAGAATTTTATCACTTGAAATAACAAAATATCAACGTAGTAAAGTTTGTTTTTCATTGTAAGAAAAGAATTGACGGATATAGAATTCATCGCAATTTAGTTACTATTTACGTCCTACTATTCCATAGTGGGACGTAAACGTAACTGGTATCGAAATTTACCTGAATCATAATTCGGAGCCCGCGTTAGTGTATTCCGTTTCCAAGAAGAAAATCTTTAGCATGTCACGAGAATTTCGCGCCATCGAAGTATTTGATATTCGAAGTATGACATATTTCTTATATGGCTCGATGAACACATCAGCCGATATGGCCACTAAAACTAATTCTGGCGGAAATCTTACTTCACGACATACACCATCAGTAAACATATGGGTAAAGTGCCTATTGCGAAATACTTGCTGTGTTTATTTGTGGACGACATGGCAACGGCCGGAGGGCCAATGACAAATTTTGTGGAGTGTCTCCATCGCGAGTGAATAAACTACATCGTACTGATAAAATTTAGCTGTCTGTTCAGCTCAGCTAAAAACAGTCTGTTTTACTGCTAACCTGTGTCTCACCATCGTCATAAATATCTTCATTGTTCTACTTTAGGATATGGGTTTTTTCTCAGAGTGCCAATATTTACGATTTTAGTCATTGTGAACTAACTGTGTGTATTAATGCTAACATTTTAAAATCCATAATATACTACCAAACCCAGTTATTGGTTATATAAGTCGTCATCATCATGAGCCTATTGCAACCCACTGCTGAACATAAGCCTGCCTGAAGAGGTATGCCTGTAATCCCCACGCTGGGTTGGGGCTGCAGGACATAGCTGCTTGCATCACCTATCCTGTCCATTAGTGGCTACGGCAAAGCTACATAAGCCGTATCTACTAACACCCAATTTAACAAACATGTTGGTTATACCTAACTAATTAAAATATCCAAATTCTCTGAAACCGTGTTTATAAAGACCGATGAACGTACAATAAGCACACTTGGTCTGTAAGGACAGAGATAATGGGCCCGGAGAGCACCCTAAGGGAACTGGGATGAACTAACATCAATAGTTAGAATAAATATCAACGATCCACAAAAATAAAATCTGATGAGCGCGAACTAATAAACGTGCCAGTATCGTCATATAATGTGGGATTTCAGTTATTCAAGTTAATTTCTACTTTGCCGAGTTAATTTACTCCGCCGATGGTTCTAGAACTTCATGCCGTTATGGAACATAATCTGCTTGAACTGAGCTAATAACGCAGATTATATGTAATTGTGTTCGGGAGTTAGTTGCTATTAATGCCGCTAGAAATTGAAGTAAATTTTTATAGCCCTTTCTTTAGACTGTGCTATATTATAGAACATTGTGAAATGAATTACTGTAATGAAAAGTACTTAGTTTGTTGTATGTTTCGTTAAATTGTACTTAGTACGTTGTTCAAATGTATTCATTTTATTTTTATGATATTTGATAGGTTTAAAATAATAAACAGTGTTGTAGTTTTCAAAATCAATAGACCGTCATTAACTGTGAAAATACATATTGGAAGGTGAATAACGAATGGAAATATTTATCCGGCGGAAAAAAAGCAGACGAATGCGAACGGATCGGAATATTCCCAACTCATTTCTCTTTTCTACTTTTTCTCTGTCTAGTGTGTGATCTGAAACTCTTGGTTTTATCATCGTCCTGCCTCCAACGTCCTGTTATTTGAACCTCGTGTACTTTCGTCTTTGTTTCGTGACTTTGTTAAAATAGTATTTAACGTTCTATAAATGTTTTTGAAGGGTAAAGCACGACGAAAATAGAACTATGAAACTTTAAAACAAACAATTGGCAGATAGTTTTTTTTTAAATAATTTTTCGTTTACATCATCATGCAGGACAGATGCAGAAAATTTATTTTAAAGAGAGTTTATGCCTTGTGTATGGCTACAGAATCACCTCCTTTTTCCATTCAATGAGTATTACTTGTGAAAAGATTAAGTATTAGGTACACTCTGTCTACCACTTCAGGGAAAGGGGTGATGTTATGTTATTTCGAAAATATCAAACTTTCGGATGACATAAAACGTAGTTGATACATGCTCAATATAAATAGGTACAAGAAACTTCGTTTTAAAACGAAGCAACTCCATTTCAAAACAAAGTTACCAGTCGGATTAATACGAACACAATCAATGGCTGCGAACGGGGTGGAGCATTTTGTTACAGCTTTATTTTTTCTATCTCTGTGTAGTTTTATCTCCTTATTTTTGCTTCTTTTTTATCCTTACATTTTTATATCGTGTTATTTTATTAACAAATAAAATAATGAGAAAGCTTGAGTGGTTGCTGCATTGAGCTAGTTACGATTTTATAACTATAAATCAAAATTATTCATGTATAAAGCCATTTTTGTCTACGATATTGTTTTCGTTCTGTTCATTATCAACTTGGTATCTAGTGAAAAATGACAAGCATGGAATGATTGGCAATCGGACGGAAATTCCTTTAGGAAAATGTTAAGTGAGGATGAAGCTTGTTTTAATATGTCGAGCCAACGAGTGATGAGTCCGATCGGCGCGCAGAATTCCGTTAAAGCCTCGATCTTTCTTTTTCTTCTCTTTCTAGTCTGTGATCCGGTACTGTTGGTTTTATCCCCGTTCTATGGTTTCTCTTTGTATCTGCGTTCACTTTACACTTTCAACTTTGCGGCTAGAAGTCGATTTCCTGAAAAGTTAAACTGCTGTTGTATTCATAATATGTTCAATGGACATTGCAAGAGTTTTGTAGGAATTCGAGCTCTGTTTTTTAAAACATACAAGAAGCGTTTCGCCGGGTTTTAACTTAGAGTTTTTTAATGCCATGAAAATGACAAGGAGTCCATGGTCACTCTAGATAGCCGAAAACAACTTCAAAGGACCACAGAAACAAACTATTATCATCAGTTACTCGTTCAAAGAAAGTACTTAATATTATTATTAAAGAAGTTTAAATATTTATTTGTAAAACTGTACAAAATAATGTGTTCTATGCCATGCAACCTATATACATTCAACCGATATGTATTTCAGGGTATTTCAAATAAAAACAAACATTTCAGTTCAAACATTGCAACTCAGACACAAAAAAAAATCTTGTCATAACCCGGATAGATTATGTAGGTAATACATATATTGAAGAACAATTCTTTCGTTCCGTACATTTGTAATTAAAACGGCGATAAACTAAAAGTCATTCTCTAAAGATATAGGAACGTGTAATTATAATTGATCGCATTATCATAATTACTGGCGCGCGGCGAAGACCAAAGGAGATAATGGCAGGCGTGGCTTCATGCCTGCATAGTTGGTTTAATTGTCGTTTAGTAAGCGTATATTAAGATAACGTGATTCATACACGGAAATTATTCTAAATAAAATTTCTAAATTCTGAATTATATTTGTACATTTTAAAATCATCTTTTTAAATCATTTTAAAATCTTTTTTTCTTTTAAATCATAGTTTTCATTATTCATTTCACTCAATGCTTATAAATTAATAACTGTATCATACTAAATAAACGTACTGTTTCACCTAACGCCCATGTGTTTTACAATTTTTAATTTTCGAATTTAAACATTCCATTTAATTAAACCTCGTTCCCTTGGGATCGTATCGCGTATGCTTTGTCAGCCGCAATGAATAATGTTATTGCAGTAAATTTTTCGTTTGTAACATTAAAGTACATATATTTTTCATATAAATCAATCCGTACATTTGCGAGTTAGAATAGCCACATGAAAGTTCAATCGTAAATCTAAAGTTCTTTGAAAATATTTTGTATCATCTGTCCGATATCGTTACTACAAAATATTTGGCATTCCTTGAAGAACTTTCGTTCACTTTTAAATCACTTCTAATATTAATATATTATTCTGAAAAAAATACTCCATAATAAGTTTCAAATTGATAGATAACTACATATATATTTTATTTATTATGATGTACAAGACTTTTGAATGTAATGTAAATTAATTTCATGGCCGTTTCATATTAATTGAAGTTTTGTTATTTTTTAAGTCATTGCTAACGTAAATTTTGTACAAAAATCTAGAACAACATATTATAAGACATTTGAAATTAAACAAATATACATGATTTATAATAAATTTACCCATGGAATTTTCTTAACATAGATTTTCAAGCAGTGGCTCGGAGTCCGGATATGTGCACGATGCATGGCAATACACCCACTAATAATAATTCCATAGTGGAACGTGAACGTAACTGGTGAAACGTGGGAGTGTACTATACACCTCTGCCTACCTCTTTGGGGATTGCAGGCGTGATGTTACGTAATTAAATACCATTACCATATTTAAAAATATGCGTCAAACTTTATATTATAATAACTAAAAATTTAATGTCATATGTCTTTTGAGAAGATCTTTTTAATTAAAGCATAACGTTTGAAGCTCTGTGGTGGGGGGGAGGTAATAAAGGCCCGATGCCTCGTGGATGCCATGTGGGACTAACACATGGAACTGCAGATTAAGTCATATAAATTGCAACGTCACTTACGCCTTGTGGCATAATCCTGGCTGCGGCGGCGGTGTGCCGTCCTTAATATTTCAAATATTTTGAGAGAAACTCGAATTTCATCCGTCCATTTGTATCCATCTGATGGAATATAGGAGGAGCTTAGACATCGGATGTAATTTTGATGAAAATAATAATAGCAAGTATTTCGTGACACGAATACGGACCTAAATAATAATGAATACTAACTAAAACTTCCAGACACTAATATATGTAATCAATTTCCCTCCATATTGATGTATGTATTTATCACTTTTGTTTAGAATATTACTATAAAATCAACATTTTCTTCTTACATGACTTTACATGGAAAGAATTACGAACACAAATAAATACATGCATAAGGAAATGCGTTTCAAATTGTGGGTACGGCAAAAGCTTGTAGATCTGGGACACAGTATACAAAGTGTCGAAACCAGGAATTCTTGATAAGCCGTCGCGCTTGCGACCACCGGACCAACGAAATAGAATATCTATTTCGATTTATATGTAAATATTTTTTGGTTACAATATTTTAAATATTAAATAAAATGTATTAATTTACATCACCTCCTCTAAAATGTTTAAAGTAACTAGCAGAAAAAAAGCAGTATTTGTGTAAAAGGAAATTAAAGGGCAATCGTAATTTATGTTCTATTAATTTAACTTAACTGTTTTATAATTATCTATATATTATGTATACGTATATATTGCATAATGTTTGTAAATATGATACATGGGGATTAGACAAAATTCAACAGATTAAGTGGTATAAATGGCGACGTTAGCCCCGTTTTGTGTGACGGAGAACTCGGTGACGACAAAGCTCAGCAAAGGAAGGCGGTTCTTGCCAAATATTTGACAAAAGCAGCCAAAAGCTGTTTTCTATTCTTTTTACCGTGCTACCTCAGCCGAACTGTGTATTAAAACAGAATTGTCGGCTTGGAAACTTTTGGTATAAGTTTCAAAATTTATAAATATGGTTTAATTATATGCTAAAAAATTCAGTGAATTGTGAGACTTTAAAAAAATTTAATATTTAGTGATAGTTAAGCTATTGTAATAATTAAAATGTAATAAGTTGGACTTTAACTGCCTCGTTGGTCGTGTTGGTTGCAAGTGCGACTGCCGAACGGGAGGTCCCGGGTTCGATTCCCTGGTCGAGCACTACTAAATTTTCTAATTGAGATTTTCTAATAGTGGCTCGGAGTCTGGATACGTGCCCAGTGTATAGCAGTAGGCTCACCACCTATACCATCGTGGGA
>DWDV01002978.1:0-11009 GCA_018245615.1 Mimoniades ocyalus | reverse complement strand
GTCCCACGATGGAATAGGTGGTGAGCCTATTGCCATATACCGGGCACATATCCAGACTCCGAGCTACTACTAGAAATTCTAAATTAGAAAGTTTAGTAGTATTTACCCGGGAATCGAACCCAGGACCTCCCGTTCGGCAGTCACACTTGCAATCAACACGACCAACGAGGCAGTCATATTAACTTATAATAAAATAATGAGATGAAACTAATTGAAGTATCAATTCACTAATAAGTAATAATACTATGATTCTGTGCTTCGGGGGCCGTACCAAGTTATTACTTATCGTTGGAAAAAAGCGCTAAGATTCGCTAAAGGCTTTAGGCGTGGTTAAAAATAATCCAAAAGGCGGATCAACTAAATCATACAAACTGTATGTATCTCAGCCCGTTGGTAATGGAGCAATGTGGGATAATATGCTGCGCCCTCCCATGGTTGCGAAAAAAATTTAGAATGTCCAGGTCCAATTTAGATTGTGGCAGTCAATATTGTCAGTCTCTTCAATTTAGCGTATTTAGTACTAGGTACGATCTGGGCGACTATGGGCAGCAACGTAGGCGGTGCGAGAACCTGTACTCTGCGATCCCCAACCCACATGCCCACCATTTGGGTTATGGGCCTAACCCTTCAGGGAAGACCTGTGTCCAGCAGTGGAATTCAATACGCTAATGATGATAATGGGTACTATGATGAAGGTTATTGTCTCTAAAATATTTATATATAATATTATATCTTATCTCTTACATTTTATTCTTACATCCAACTTTAGTTCTTACTTCTAACATTGGGTGGCATGTTTGTATAACTTAAAGTGTCGATAATCACCAATCGGTTTACCGTGAAGCTTAAGACCCCGAGAGGAGGCTCCTGTCCAATAGTGGAACGATTAAAGCGGGGCGAAAAAAGGTTTGATTTGAAAATGTATTCTAAAAGCCGTGTTACTTTTCCAAAGTACAAAGTATTCTTGTATTAAATTAAGTAACAGAACAGAATTAGCTATGTTGACGTGGAAATGTTACAGAGACACGGAGAAAGTCACTTTAGCGTTCATAATATAACAATATGAACACCGTAATATGTTAAAATATAACGTATCTACAAACAAAGGCAACTGATATTTCCATAATAATGCCGAAGAGAGCGCGTCCTTTATTCACGGAAATAACTGATATAGGTTTCCTTGAAGGCACTCGAAAATAAGATGACGAGTTCTACTTTAACAAAAGGGACGAGGATTGCGTGCAATGAAACGGATTGAAGATTTCACAGTCCACTTCTGTCAAACGAATCTGGATTCCTGAAAGTGCATTGTCATATCGCATCATTTTCGTATTTACAGGCATACGGGTATAAATATGGTATAAAACAGCGTGTAATGTTAAAAAAGCAATGGTAGCGTAACGGTTTAGCAGTGTTTCCCATTTCTGGGGACCTGGAATCAAAATATGGTGCGAACCAGTTTCCTTACAAAATGATGTGTGTTTTAAGATTAATACCACTGGGTTTCATGGTGACGGAAAAACCCGCGAGAGAATATACGCATTATAGAGCTGCCCATAATGTTTTTTGGACTGTGTCTACCCTGGCAAAGATTTCATAAAACAATATACGTAGACGTAATTGTAAGAAAGTTTGTCAAGTTTTGCGGAATTACTTCTGTTGCGTACTTTTGCCGCTACGCAGTAATACCAGTTATCTTCTAGTTACATGGGTATTGTAAGTAGACAGAACGAAAACAAGCCGCTCAACCTAAATCCTGTCTTGTGGTTAAAGAAAATGGCACACACATTGTATTATTTTAGTGTTTAGTTTTGATGGGTATTCTAAATGTAATATGGTGGATGTGAAAGATAAATTGCGATTGTATATTGCATAGTAACGTAGTCTTAAGAGATATTAACGCAACCGTAAACAAAATTTAATTTGCAATTGTTATTTATTACATATGTGCCTATCTAAATCATACATATTTCACATACAATACTGATATAATATATGGATACGGAAAATAATTAAAAAAGCGACGAACACGCCCCAATTGTCAATTTACCGTGTGTTTTCATTCTAATTAGGCACGGTCATTTCGTTTCACTTTGTCACTTTGTTCGCGGAAAAGTGCAGTGTGAACAATACTCAACTGTGTCAAAGGACTGTAACCTGGTCTTTAGTTGGTATTAACTGCTGCATATTCAGTTGAAATTTCTTTCACTTTTTTCCACTACTGAAGCGGATAGTTCATGTGGACTCTGCATAAATTCTTTACATTCCGCTTGTATTAAGTTTTTCCTTGTAGTTTTTTTGAAATTCAAAAATATATGTTTTGAATGAACTTGACTCTGAGCGAGTTGACCTTATATCATTTATATGGCGTTAAAATAGCAGACGACAAGAATACTATACATATGAATGAAAATGTACAGCAATACAATTTTTTTAATATTTTTTTTTTTAATTTTTAGAACTAAGATCGAACACATATACAAGTAAGAATTCGATTGGGATGTTTATTATAACTTAGTGGGAATGCCAATTTCCTCAATACATTGCCATTCTAAAAATATTTTAATCGCATTACCTACTATGGTTAAATTTCAAACCATGGCTTAATTTTGCTCTACAGCAGCTCAGTAAGTTCTTGTCTAAGTTCTAAGTATTTAAGCGTCTTTAGAATTAACGTCGATGTTCACTAGGAGTACTTAACGGGAATACGATTGAGGTACACAATCTCTTAATCCATTTTGTATGTCCAGCATTGCTTCCGAATACATTCGATTTCATAGTGAGACTTTTTCGTCCGTATTGCTGATTCAAGTGAAGGAATAATAAAACGATTATTTATTTCTATTTTACTATTGGGTGTTACATTGTCACGACAGGTTTTTTCGGGGTAGGCAGGGAGTGTGAAGCGCGATGAATAAAAACTTCACCTTTATGGCAATAATCCTATTATTACGAGTACGATACATTTGTACCGTAATTTCTTTTAAAAGAACTTTCATCCCCTTTGTTCTTAGAAGGTGCTAAAAATCATACACTGTCCAAATTTGAGTTTACTAGTTTGGGTAAGCTCTACAAAATGTAATTCGACTACACGTATGTGCATATAAAAAAACATTTTGATTTATTCGTTCATATTTGGATACACTGACATTCGAGACATTTCATAACTTAATGTCTATTTAAAAATGTATACAGATAGTTAACATATATCTATAATTAGATAAATAATTTGTAGAGATATTATTACAAAGAAATAAGGGAAATTGTCGTTTTACCATCAACTTTTAGATTAATAAAGCGGGTGTAAAAAATACCCTTCGATTCGTCATTACATCTTCGATTGTAACGTAACATTATGCCTGTTATCACTGAAGAAATAGGCGGAGGAGTGTAATATATTCCCGTTTGTCACTAGTTACGATTACGTCCCACTATGGATAGGCAGTGATCCTATTGCCATATACCGGAATCCGTCCACTAAAATGTAAGTTACACAAAATGTAAATTAGAAAAATTCAATAGTTCCGAGACTCGGGATTTGAACCCAGTACCTCTTGATCGGAAATCGCGCTTGTAACCAACACGATTAACGAAGCAGTCTATCTTAGATTACAGCTTTAAAATAAGTTTAAAATATGACTTTGTAACGATTTGTACATAACTTATGTACGAAAAAGGAAAAATTCTTGCTTAAGCACTAAGCGATCGAGAATTAATCCTCGCTTGAGCCTTTAACAGATGCGTTTTGCAATTTGCCGACCATAATCGTAATGAAATGTATTAGTACTACATTTAACTGAAGAACGTACAACTGAATCAAATACACATTCCAATCATATAATTGGCAAGGTATTTATTAAAATATAATATTAAAATAAAGCAATCATCAATCATTACCCCCGCATAGGTACGAGCATGAGCCATCGACCGAATGCACGTCATTATCCCCGTGACATTGAGGTCCTTGTCCCAATTCTGGGCCAAACGATGAACCCGAGCTGAAGCGAATGCACTCAGTAAATTTGCACTAAGATTTCCACAAAAAATTACCTCATCAACTTTTTGCTGCACGGACTTTTTATCGCTCATCTTGTAGGGAATATTTTTTGTCTGTGACGCGTAGGTTGCGCACACTGTGCGACGTGAAGGTGCGTCAGTATTAAATTATATAAATATTAGTTCTCTGATGAATTTTGTCTACAATTCCGTCATAAACGATTCCAAGTCTATCACATTTAAAATTTGGGTTTTTTTATATTTCTTTAGCTAAAATGTTTTGTATTACATTTTTGTTGTAGACTAAGATAGCAATAAAAGCAAGAAATGAAAATAAATAGAAAGACTATTTTGTAATATGTATTTTTTCTTATGAAGAAAACGATCAATGTACACAAAGCAGGTCAGATCTATAAAGAAAAGTGAGAATAAAATTACATTAAAATAAACTGTTAAGATTCCGTGGTTGGTGTTTTCTGTCTAACACGTTCGTACGTGTGATGATAATATAATTAATTACCGTTTAACCGTTTCTGTGCCGACTCGGCGTCGCAAGCGCGAGGTAGCAGCCTTAGCGGGCATAATTTTGCATTGCAACATGCGAAACGTAACGATCTCTTTCCTAATTGGCACAGGTTCTTGAACGATATTAATGACCGAAAATATTTCCAGAACACTTTGAAGTGCAATGACAAAATGACAATGGATGTTTGCTCGTATTTATTTATTCTCTTTTAATTTTTTTTTTCGTTGCGTTTTATTTATTTCGAACGCGTTTCAGTGCACATTTTTCCAGTCATATTTTTGAGTGATACGATGATATGAAGTACACGCAGTGACGTTTGTGTTATTTTGCGCCAATATTAAAATTTCCTTGCAACTTTATTTTTATAATACACATTCTTGTATGGGTTAATCCAAGTTTAATACAGTTAGTTTTCATTCCGCATATCGTTCTTTTGTGTTCCTCTTCATGAGCGTAATTTGATGAATTTCGTTTAGAATATTTTTTTTTGCACGAATCTAAGGCATGTTATTCAATTGCAGTCACCAAGTCCACTAGAGCATCGCTTTTACTAACTCAATACAGTGTATTTCTCTCTAACTTTTAATTTAGGTCTTGAAATATATTTAAGCTTTCCATTCTTCAATAGGAAATAACAATTTAACGCTACAGTCACATTTCTTAGTCATGTGATATTAATTATACAGTGACCAAGTTCCTTTCGTTTGTATCTGCGTATTTATAAATCCATATTCATGTGCATTTCTGTTCTAGAATATTCGAGGTGTACCCAAATTTGTATAAAGTCAAAATTGCGCTTTCACCATTATTCTAACATTGGTACCACTGGCTTTCTTTTATCTGCTTATTCATTTATTTCTTAATCACAATTAAGATTCGTATAGGTTAAGTATACATAATATTTTCATACTAAGATAAAATAACTAACAATTTTTGATATCTACTACTTGTATAGATATGTCTTGTCTACTCCCATAAAGGCAAATGTTAATAGATTCCAATGTATTGTGTATGGCGAACGTTTGCCATGTTTGGATCGTAAAATCGACTGGATCTTTCACTTTTCAGTCACGAATCGTATTTATATTTGATCCGATCAAGGTAGTATCACCGTTGCACGAACGACCACAGTGAAATTACTTTTATATGTATAAACGATTGTGTTTCCGTTTGATACATACGGTTGTCGGTTTACGCGTCCTAGAGGCAACAGTTAAATACAAACAGTTAAATGAGAGTATCCTTAAATAAATAAAAAAATACTATATGTACATCAATAGTTTTTTGTTAATTTTACCACGTATATCTGCTTTTTGTTTTTGCTGATAACATTACTTTTTGCCTCTTGCAACCACTAAAAAGTTCTTAAGATCGTTCTTATTAAATGGGCTGCAAGAAAGAAATGTTTCAAGCAAAAGTTTGCAAATGTTTCAAGGAAAAGTTCCAGGGCAGATGCAACTAGAACTTTTAAAATGATATTACGTTCATTATTATTACTATATCATACCGCAACCCCCTTATGGTGCAGGTCGAGAGCGTCGATAAAAATTTAGCGAAACAGCGATAAATTTAAATCATTAATATAAATATGTATACAGTTAGGGTTTAAGGTACCTACCGGCTTTTGATGTATTAAGCATAAAGACCAAGTACCACTCAATTCACAAAAGACTTCCTGTTTTTTGGATCCACTGCTTCCCAGGACTAAGGGAGTATTTAAAAAATGTGAATAGAAAAACATTACTACTCGTAATAACCAAGTATATTGGAATAACCTCTCATTCTTATTTTGATTCGACAAAATTTTGTGTGAAGATGTAACGCACGTGATATTTTGATAAATTGGTCATAATTTTTTGTATTAGTTAATTATATGTATATATCATTTGTGTGTGTGTGTGTGTTTTCAAGAATATATATAAATATCCATACACACAAATTTCTACATTTCAAGTATATTTTAAACACGTCTACAGTATAGTAATATATGTGTCGCTCCTGAGCTGTCATTCGATACGGTCGATTTGTATCTACCTTATTTAATAAAACTACCCGCTAACATAAAAAATGAATAAGTGTGATCAATGTGATAAAAACATTACTAAAAAATCGCCAGGCCTAGAGTGTAACAAGTGCGGCAAATTTGTACATGCCAATCAAATGTGCTCCGGCCTAACAGCTAAGCAGTTGTCAGCGTTGCGCAATGCAGAAAACCTGGAGTGGACTTGCAACGAATGCCACCGTGAGTCCCCCCGCCGTAAGTCCCTCATTATCCCGGTTGAGGAGGATGATGACGAGGAGGATATAAACAACGAACAGATCATGAAGAACTGCTCAGACGGCATCGTTTCAAGTAAGTTAGTTCGCGATATTGGTACCGAAGTTAAAAAAATAATTAAGAATGAACTGTCATCCGTCCATACTACCCTAAGCTCTTATTGTAAAAAGATTGATGATATCTATGCAAGTTTAGAGATCTTTAGCGATAAAATTAAAGATTTAGAGAAAAAAAACAGTCACCTTTTGAATTTAAATACACACTTGGAACTGAAAATTGACGCTATGGAACAACATATAAGAACTATCGAACAAAACCGACTAAGAACCGTAGTCGAGATTGCTGGAATCCCGGAAATAAATGGTGTGGAGTTAGATATCATGGTAAATAACTTATCAAAAAAACTTAATACTGAAAACATACAAGTTAATGGGATGAAAAGGTTAAGAGGACGAAATGGTAAAGAAGGAGTTATTCACATTGAACTTAAACAAGAAGAGCAGGTGGAACAGTGGCTACGAGCTTCAAGAAAGGGAACAGTGACTGTGGGAGAAATAATACCTGACGTTAACCAAGCGGTAGCAAAGTCTAAGGTTATGATACGACGAGCCCTTACAAAAGACAACAAAGTCCTATTATGGCAGGTCAAACAGAAACTGAAGGACTCCCACAAATACATCTGGTTCCAGGATGGAAAAGTATTAGTCCGTAAAGATGACAATGAAAAGTCAATAATTATCAGAACCATAAATGATACCGAGAAATTATCTAAACAAGTTGGTAAAAACCGGTAATAGTGTCCACAACAGTTAACATAATCTCATCCCAGGTCATAACTGAAATATTTGATTCTCCTAACATTAATAACTACAGTACATACTTACCCAAAAATACGTATAAATTAAATATTGTTCATATAAACATTAGATCACTGTGTAAAAATTTTTGTCTTGTTTTACAGTTAATTAATGTATCGTCACTTGATATCGATGTATTAGTGTTAACTGAAGTAGGAATAGCAGAGAATCTTGAGCAAATGTTTCGTATAAATGGCTATAAAATGTACAGTAAGCTCCGTAAAAATCAAAGGGGCGGTGGAATACTTATATACACAAAAAAAACCTATAACTTTCAATTGTTAAACATATCTTTAGAGCATTGCGAATCCATTATTGGCACTGTAACCACCTCACATCACTACACCGCACATATCTGCGCATTATACAGACCACCAAATAAAAGCAAATTCTTGTTCATAAAGGAGCTAAAACAAGTATTGTGTAAAGACATATTTAAACATACTGATTTGTACTTATTGGGTGATATAAACATCGATTTAAAATGTCATGATAGCATACGTGAGCTTTATATGAACAGTTTGGCCGAATGCGGTCTAACAAGTGCAATATCTGATTTTACAAGAATCGAAAAACGAAATGAAGTAATTACTCGTAGCTGTATAGATCACATCTTTGCAAGATCGCACTCATTAGAACTGTACTCGGCCGCGCTGGGAAGTGTAATGGCAGACCATCGTACGATCGTACTGTCGTGTGTAGGAACTAGAGGCGCGTGTAATACACAGGATGAGGTAGAATACAAACAATTAATAAATAACAATAAACTTAATCAATTACTCAATAAAATTGATTTTAGCTACGTTGACAATCTAGAGTGTCCAAGTAAAATATATGCCTTTTTGAAAAATAATTTTAATTACTGCTATGATCAAGCTAAATACTATAAAAAAATTAAAACTACCAGTAAAAGGAATAAAAATGTGTGGATAACTAACAAAATAAATAGTATGTGTGAAAAAAAAGATCAGCTATTTATGCAATGGAAAAATGACCCAAGTAATAAACTTCTAAGGTTAGAATATAATAAACACAGAAACAAAACACGAAAAATAATTGAAAATAGTAGGAATAAATATTATAAAAACTTAATCAGCGAACATAAAAATAACACAAAGAAATTATGGGAAATATTAAATACATTGTCTGGGCGCATTACGAAATCGGTCGACGAGATTATATTGAAAGCTTTTAAAAAATATAATATGTCAGTAAATAATTTGGCCAATAATTTTAATCAGACATTTGATTCAAACATTAAAAAAATATTACAGAGCTGTAACAGGTTCATTATAGATGAAAGTGATTATGCCTTCCCAGAAAATAAATCAATGAAATTTAAAAAAGCAACTAACAAAAGTGTAAAGGAGGTAATAGATAGACTTCAGGTAAATAAATCTGCTGGAATAGATGGTATTAGATGCATTGATATAAAAAATCTCGGTGATAAAGTTGTTAAAGCAATAGTCAAACTCATTAATGCTAGTGTACAATTGGGAAAATATCCGGAAGAGTTAAAAACTGGAGTAGTAAGACCCATTCATAAGAAAGGGCCATATGATGATTATGCTAATTACAGACCAATTACAATACTTCCAATATTAAACAAAATAATAGAAAAATTCATAAGTAAACAAATACATGAATACTATAAAAGCTATGAAATATTATCACACAGTCAACACGGTTTTCAGTCGAATAAATCAACCACAGGTTTGCTTTCTAAATTCACTAATGAAATTAACCAATATCTTAACGATAAAAAACACGTTGTATTATTATTTATTGATTACAGTAGGGCGTTTGATACACTTCAGCATCAAACAATAATTAGTAAACTTGAGAATACCGGTGTTCGTGGACCACTCTTGGAATGGTTCAAAGATTATTTACATAATAGAAAACAACGAATTAAAATAAAAGACAAGTTTAGCGAGGAAACGGTGGTAACGACAGGAACAGCACAAGGATCAGTGCTAGGCCCGTTACTTTATCTAACATATGTAAATGATATGGAACATGTTATTTCCAAATGTACAATCTTTCAGTACGCAGACGATACCTGCCTTGTCTCAGCTGATAGTAATGCTTTACAAGCCGCGCAGTTCCTACAAGATGATTTTACTAGATTATGCCAATGGTCACATGACGTTGGACTTGTTATTAATGCCAGCAAAACTAAAATAATACATGTTCACTCTAACCATCTCAATAATTACAATATGCCAATAAACATAATTGTTCACAATCATGACTGCTTACATAAGAAAATGCGACATAGATGCAAATGCCAGGCCATAGACCAAGTGTCTAACTACAAATACCTAGGCCTTGTAATAGATGACAGATTTAGTTGGCGACATCATGTTGACTACGTTTGCGATAAACTCAGAGCTATGTTAGCCAAGTTTGCTATAATTAAACATAAAGTCCCATTTAAAATTCTACTAAATTTGTACAATGCCTTAGCTGAATCAATAATATCGTACGGTCTAACTAGTTATGGTAGAACATTCCAAACTTATTTAGATAGAGTATATAAATTACAAATAAGGTTGTTAAAAATAATATTACCCACTAAAATTAAAAACTCGTTAAATTTAAAAAGAAGCTCCATTAACATATTCAAATATTGTAAAGTACTACCGGTTCACATGAAAGTTGATAAGCTTCTTTTGATAGAACAATATGAAAATAAAAAAATACAGATTAGAGTAGAACATGACAATATAACAACCCGGAAAGTACTAAGAAATGAATTAATTGTGCCAAAAACGCGCAATTATTACGGAAAACGGACGTGGCAATATTTAATACCAAAACTTTTAAATAATATTCATCATGATGTACTTAAAGAAATAAATGGTAAAAACCTTAAGACTAAATTTAAACAAATATTTCTTAATCATTTAAATAACATACAAGAATAAATACTGTATAATATATAATATAATATCTGATTACTAAATACATATTAACAATATATAAAATATACAAACTGATACAAATATACTATATACTCCGTGCTCTCTGCCTACCCCGTAAGGCGTAGATATGTGGCGTGAGATATGTATGTACAAACTTAACTTTTAAAATAATAACAATAATACATTAACAATTAAAGTAAATAAAAAGAAATTACTTATAATACTATTAAACGATTCATATTAATCAAGTTTTTCTAAAACATTTAAATTTTTAGAAAAATGTAAATTGCATCATACTGTATTACACTCTCGCTGCATTGATGTTGTACCTACTACACCCGGTCTCGGATTAGAACGATTCCGCGCGGTGTTCGTCGTTTAAAAAGAATGTACCCACATTATAAATAAGAAAATTATACTTTATT
>DWDV01002977.1:0-11011 GCA_018245615.1 Mimoniades ocyalus | reverse complement strand
ACATCACGCCTGTAATCTCCGAAGAGGTAGACAGAGGAATGTAGAACACTCCCACGTTTCACCAGTTACTTTTATGTCCCACGATGGACATAAAATATGTGCTCTGAATATTAATTTCATCTCTAAGATATCTTTTTCTTAGTCAATCTTTTTGTTTTGTGATATCGCGGATTAAAGAATACCTACATCTACTTTGTAAACTTCATTGATGTACATACCGGCTGTAATCTGCAAACAATATGGCTGTAACATAATGGCTAGACGGTTAGGAAGGAATGTATAAATAATGCATTCATTTTTGGCATTCATTAATAAGGCATTCATTAATAAGGCATTCATTCAATAAACCAAATTCAATTCAATTAGCATTAATGGTAATAAAACTATTAATTAGTAAAACTTTATTCCAGGAATAAGATTCTATGTTAGTGTAAGCGGAATTAGTAATAGTATCAGTCTCGTTCGAGGCTATTTATAACCGCATTGCAATGTGTTTATTACTGAGATTTGAATTAATACGTTGACACATTGTTATGGTCGGAAGTTGCCCCCTAATAGATGGATCAATCACTAGATCTTTCGGGCAAAAAAAAAAGTTTTCTTCTGTTCATTTGATTTCAAAATGTTTTCATATTGTTTCATTTGCTACGTTTGTAGATCAAAATAAGAAAAGTTTTAATGTCACCGATAGATACTAACATTATTAACTTCATTAACTCTTTTATCGTTTGGACGCGGTTCAACGCGGATCGTCTCTAGAAATGAAAGGGCTTAAGGTTAGAATCGAGTTAAGAAATCCTAATTATCTTTTGTGCTGGACATAAAAATGTTAATAAGAAGACATATAAATGAATTTGGTGCTTTTATGTATTTCTAATCTACTGCAATTCTGTGGTTGTTAACCGGAGACTCTACGATATTTTGTTAATTATGTAATTATTTATTAATAAAGAGCAAATGAGCACTCAAAGAGAAACCTGTGAGCATTTGGAAAATATGTAACTACTGATTTATGTAAGTTTAAATTAAAAATCACGTAGAAAAACTTCTTGAAGGCGTTTTATTATACTACAACTGGGCTATAGGTAGGTATATACTAAAAAAACTGCTTTTTCTACGTTCGTCATCAAACACATGTCAAAGTGTAAGTTTCTATATGATTGATCGACTCTCATAGTGAAGGTTCATACGTCAAACTACTTGTTTCCTATACAATCTTCGCGTGTTTGAATAGTATCTATACTTTTACTCTGGAAAGTACGCTAGTTTTTAAAGGCAATTATTGCCCTTGGCGGTTGCAGGCGCCGCCGCGACCTCGTTGAAATCGGCAGGACCTCATAAATAAGCACCTGATATAGGTCCGAAATTGGTCGGGTCATTCCGAAAAAACATACGTTAGTGAAACCGTTTCACACGTAATAATGTGCATAATCACCCACGAAAGCTTTAACAGTAACAAAAGGTAATTATTATATGACTAACATATTTACGCAATTCTTTGCTATATCCAACGAAAGATTCACTGATCGTGTTCTGCTTGAGTTCGATACAAGTATTTGTGGCCACGAATTGCTCTATTTAAGAATTGAATAAAATATCATTTATCCTGTAATACCCTAAGAGGTAGGCACATAAATGTAGTACACTCTTAGGTTTCACTGTTAGGTTTACGTTCCACAGTGAGGTAGGTGGTGGGTATATTGCCATATACTGGGAAAAAATCATGGCTCCGAGCTACTACAAAGAATTTCTATAAAGTAAAAATATGCAGTGGTACATATAACTGATTTAAATATGTTAAGCGTTTACACCTAATTACGCAGTACAAAAATAAAACGTAACACGTAAACGTAACATCACGCCTGTAATCCCCGCAGAGGTAGGCAGAGGAATATAGGACACTCCCACGTTTCAGCAGTTACGTTTATGCTTCACTATGGAATAGGTGATGACCCTATTGCCATACCAGTCTCCGAGCCACTACTAGAAAATCTAAATTAGAAAAATTTTGTAGTGTTCGATCTGGGAATCGACCCCACCCAAAAATAAATAATTTGTTATAAATTTAATGATTACATAATTTTTCATAATTACAGGTATTGAATTAATCACCACTCTGTTGGTAATATTAATTGATTAATGCAACAATATTGTAATTTAATCATTTATATAATAACTAAGTGTTTACTTGTAAATTTAAACAGTTTACTTAAATTAATTACCCATTCTAATCTACTGCTTTGAAATTAGTTAAGACACCTGTTTGTTATTCTCATACTCGTAAATGTTAATAAGAATCATAAATTGTAGAACAACAGATAGAACAAAAATAAACAAATGTTTCGTAGTACACATTGTGTGTAACAAAAATGAGAATTAAAACTGTTGTAGAATATACAAAAGATTTTGAAAACAGATTGCTATCGGAAAGGAAATACCTATGTTTATGAATACTCCTACGTTAGACACATTTTTGAAATTCGAATGATGAATGATGATGAAGCGATACCCCAAGGATAACAAATCCGTTTTTATTCTGGGTTTCATCAAAGACATTTCAATTTAATATACATGGGTAGTTCATTATGTTACTTGTTCAAAAATTTCGCTGCCTCTTATATCTTAGACAAAAAACTGGTTCTCGTTGAGGAAAATGTCGGAACGAAATGATATCATCCGTCTATTCGTACGAGAATATGTCTGAGGAACATCATTTGAAATATGGCAATATTTTGCCCGTACCATCGGTGATATTTGAATTTGTTTTTTTACGGTTATTTAGATACATGTATTTAAATAACCGTAGGATTTATTAATATGCAAAATATTTTTGTGTTACGTATCTGACTCTGACGAATCGTATCTGATTGGCTACTTTATGACGCTAAATGACGCGCGAAGTTGCTGGCGGATGCAATAATGCAAGAGCAACGAATCCCAAATTCATTCTCTTTCTCTCTCTATCGACGAGCCTACTTTTTGCTTGGCTCAATTTTGAGAGGCTATTTACAAGTATGTTAAATATGGATATTTAGCATTCTGTGCCCTTTGCCTCCCCCAAAGGGACCCTGGAATAGCGATGTTACAACAATAGTCATGAACAAAAATATAAAGTAAGCGTATATTTTTGAAACTATTAAACAAGGCTCATAAATACATAAATCATCTATAAATAAGTCTTTTTACTCTCAGAACACAGATTCCGGTGTTTTGGCTGTCAATCTGGAAGGTTGACATCGCGTCTGGCGCTAAAAATTTCAAAGGTCGCGGCTTCAGGAAATAGTCGAGAGCCAATAAATGTTCACTCGGTGACGGTTACACTGCGATCTTACGATTTTCCAGTTGCATAAATAATATTTATATATGACTTTCGATAAACTTTTGTGCAGTTTTAGGTTATGGATTAATGTATACTCGTTACTAAGGCTTTGACAAAAGACTGTTATTTGACAAACTCCTTCATATTTAAATGCGTTCGACGTAAACGAGTGAATAATCTATTAAGTAAATGAACATTCAATCATCATTATTTACAACAAACATTCTGAAATATTTGTATAAGAGACAATATTGACAATACCATTGTACAATTAATCTACTATTGAACGATAAAAGGTAATTGTATAAAAAAAGTAAGAAAAAGTTTAGTGAGCACGAGCCCTAATGAGCTGAACAGCTGAGCAGATCCCGGCCACAGGTGGAACGCAGAGTACAAATATAGCTCGTGACTCTGGCCCGTTCATTGTCACCAGCACTCGCCAAGGTCCAACTACAAATTGCCCCATCCAAGACAACGCAACGCGAACTCTACTTGCATTATGTAATTCGATCGTTTCTTTAACGTTTATCAAGTATTGTTCCACTGTGGTTGCAGTAGATTCTACGTTTCATCTAATTCCTAGATTATGGAACTCGCGATATTTATATTTATAATGAAGTGTGTAATTAATCGTATTATACGAGTAAGTAATAAATAATAAACGTTATACTCGTAATTATATGTATAAGTACCAAAGTTTTCAATTGCTATATCATATCAATAATAATTTATGATTATAATATGATTGTTACATAATATCATACTCTAACTATTGACAGAATGACACCACGAAATTTATTGTTTTGTTAATGTCATCTTGTCAATCATACGATGTCTTTAGTAATGGTTAATTTGTATTAAAAAATTTCAAGTATAATTACGGTATATTCAAGATTTCACTTCGACTAATATTTTTTTTGTTATAAACAACATATTAGGATAGAGCTAAACTGCTTTTATTAAAGTTTGTGTATACATTACGATAGATTTTAACCGAGGCGTAGGTCATTACTGACATTGGAAGCGATAAATCTCTTTTTAATTGTTGGCCACTCCGGTGTTAGCCGGCTACAAATTATCTGTCCAGCAGTAAATAACGACTGGCCCATACCGAAACGATACATTAAGCCCAAAAGTTTGCTTTCGTTTACTAACATGTCTAAATAGTTGTTTAGTTACGAACCTACAAGTTGCTAAGTTACTGAAGGTCGATAGCATTTGTTATCTCAGTTCCATTAAGTATAGTAATACGGTACGGTACAATTATATGGGATGCCGTTCAAATATAAATATAATATAATCAGTAAAATTCAATGTAATATAATCAATAAAATTCAATGTAATATAATCAATAAAATTCGATGTAATATAATCAATAAAATTCGATGTAATATAATCAATAAAGTTCAAATAAAAATAAATATCGCTTAATACCGTTAAAATTTAACTACTCGTAGTTCTAGGTATGATATAAAAAGTTAATTAAAGCTGTGTATCATCTCGCTTGTTTTTCCCTAAGGGGTATACAGAGAAGTTTATTACTAACATTTTTTATCAGTTACTTTATGAAATAAGAGGTGAGTTTATAACCGTACACCGGACCTAAATCTATTCTTATTAAAGCTATAAGATTTTTTTTATGTACAACAAATAATGATGGCCTTAAACGCGCCTTGAAATACTTATAGACGTCTTTATGAAGTTTACATAAACAAAGAGATCATAATGCAATCAGATAGGTATACAATTTTTTCACGTATAAAGTAAAATGTTGTCATAAAAATTAATGATAAAATTGTATAATGTTCTTCTTTCTTTCGTACTACATATATGTAAACGAAGATACAGATATTTTAATTAAACAATTTACTATATTATTCTTTTGGCTCATTTCAGACAAAAAGTTGTTTGAAAGCAAGCGCTAGGTTTGTTTATGATAGCATGATTATTGCCTGGTAAATATATAAAATCTTTTTCGCCATCTCACATAATACTATCGACGTCATCACCATCAACCTATTACAGTCCACTGCTGGACATAGGCCTCCCCTGAGGGGTTATATCCATAATCCCCACGCTGAGCATGCGGGTTGGGGATCGCAGAGCACAGTTTCTCGCACCGCTCACGCTGTTGCCCACGGGTGGTCAAGGCCTGTGCCTACGCACACCGCGCTACATCGCGATCTGCTAGCGCCGGGTTTAGTCGCCCCTTACGATACCTTGTATCCTGGCGCGGGGTTTGGGAATGTATTCTTACTCCGCTCCTACATAGATGATAATAATAATAATAATATAATATAGCGGAATGTTGGTACCAAATGATATTTTACCAAGAAATAATGGAAGAATTATAAAAGGAAAATTTAAGAACTAATTGCCAAAATTTTTGCCAAAAAATTGTATAATCAAGCAGGCAAAGCTCTTAATAGTTTCACCCCCTATTTAATTGTGGGACGTAAAATGTAACTGGTTAAACGTGTGAGTGTACTAGACCCCTCTACCCGCCTCTTAGGCGATTACAGGCATGATATTACTTTATTCTAAGAGCTCTTAAAACCACGAAAATGCTAGTGTGGGTGAATTATATAAAGGTTTAATATGCGACGTTTATTAACTAGGTCATAATTATTATGGCTGAAAGAAAACATTAAGTATAAGCTGCTATTCATAATAACTTATCTTATAAGGCAATTTTCTTTGTACTTCTCATGCTCGGGGAATTTCTTTTATATTACAAGCGCTTTTGGAAGTGAATTGGATTACAGGTAATATGTGCTTGTTGCTTTTACGACTTCATGATATAAAACAAATTTAGAATTTCGTGTACCCTTTTTTATATTACAAACCATTTTGCGTTAGGACATTATCGGTTATACGTTGCCGTGTCTGTAGTTCGTTAAATAAATATCTTTATTGATAATATATCAAAAATTTATTTCATATATTGTACAACCCATTAGTTGATTAAAATGTACAAGAACAACGGCTGTTTTGTATTTTAAAAGGCAACATTATTCTGAAACTGCAACTAGAGGAATTGTCAGCACTTGGACACTTAATATTAGTAATGGGGTTGTAATAATATTAGTTTGAGGTAAATTTGCGATACATCAAAAATGAATAGAAATAGTAATTTAAAGCGTAACATAACATCACGCCCGTAATCCACCAAGAGGTAGGCAGAGGAGTGTAGTACAATCCCAGGGTACACCTGTTACGTTTACGTACCACTATGAAATAGGTAGTGAGTCTATTACCATACACCGGGTACATAACCAGACTCCGAGCCACTACTAGAACATTTAAGTTACAAAAATCTAACATTTCCCGACCCAGGATTTGAACCCAGGACCTCTCGATCGGTCGATGACAAGGCGATCACGTATGCACATATTGACAGATTTTTAATTATAATTATGTATCTGTTAAAATAAAAAGAAATTACGTAAAAAATATGGCGGGTTTTATCTGCTAAATTAATTAAATTATCCCACAGGTACATATACCTGAGACGTTGATACTTATTAATTTCCGCCTCCTTGGCATTGCTCGTAATTTCGAGGGTCAAACAATAAAGCAATATGGGTATTATAAATTGTACCTTGAACGCCTACTTTTGCAAATTATAATATCTTTCTTTGCGATATATTAAGAAAGATTTTCAAAGCGTTTTTTTTTTTCAATCAAATTCGTTGATCTTGCAATAAACTGAAGGAAGATTGTAGCAATCCCTGGACGGCTTTTAAAATGATTGGGTTCTATAGGTTTTGGGGCGGTAGCGCATGTAATGTGATTAAAATTAAATATTTTAGTTCCACGGTATTTTTATTATTGTACATGTCGTATGTTTTGTGCTTAACTATATCTTTACGTTAAATAACCAAATTTTTGGAAAACTTCATAATTTTCACGTTAAAAAGTGTTTTTATTAATGACGTGCTTCACTGGATCGGATTCTTTTTCTTGCCTCAAGTTTATTACACCTCAACATCAACGTGTATATCATGTGTCATTTATTCTGTTTAAGGTTATGTTGAGTCCAAGATTATGGAAATATTTAAATATATGCATGTGAAGGGAAATAAAACGATGAACATGTTATAATATTATGCATTAGCGATGACGGTAAAACGCCTCATGTTGTCACGGTACGAACACGCCCGTGTTCACGAGCGCGCGTTAAACAAGAACCATCCCTGGTTCAAGGTGAAATTATTTACTTTATTATACTCAACCTGTTAACTGAGCAAGGTGTCTTACCGCTTTTAATACGAGCTTGATAAATTTATCTTCAGCGGGAAGTACTGGTAGGCATATACTCGTATATGTATGTACATATTATGCAAACACAAAGTAAATCAACGTGTATTATATTCACTGATTTATGTATGAAATTCTGTTTACGTACATTGCTTTTTTATTTTTATAATGTAAGGATATTTTGAAATAATCATTTACTTGATTAAATTAAAATATGTTTGTTACCTTTGTAACTTGAATTTCTATTTATTTCACGTCTCTAACTCAAAATTAGTAACAATGAATCTCAACCTCTTTATATCAAATCAAAATCCGCTTAAGTCGAAAACCTCCGTAAGTCGAAAACTCTGTAACTCGAATTTTTTGTCGTCTCCCTTGAAGTTCGACTTATAAAGGTTCTACTGTAATAATAAATGTGTGTATGAGCTCATACGTATCTGACTATGAGGTAATGGAACTGCAAAATGCCAAAACCATGGTTAACCGGAAGTGCAGAACAAAATGTCAGCCGTGGTATTAATGCGAATACTGCTTTATTAATTAAATGAATGTGTGTCATGAGGAATTATTAATACGTTGCGGTCTGTGGATGTGGTAACCATAATTTTAAAGATAAATTGAGACTGTAAAGTCAAAGACTGTTAGAAAAATTTACTTACTTTTTGTTAACGGATAACTTACGAGTATAACGTCTTATAATATACGTATCGCGTGTACTATTTTTGCTTACTTTGAGGGTTCTTTAAAGGTATATCTGTGGCATCGCTACCGGTGAAACTATTTCTCCTGTCAAGCAGCAGTGCTTTAATTTATTATTTTAATTTATAGTATGTGACTATATGAACGTGGTATCGTCATTAAACTGCGTCATTCTATTTATGGACGTAGGCCTACTCTAAGCAGCGACATCGAGCCTCGTCGTCAACTTTATCATCATCGTATCCTCGAGTACTCTGCTTTGGGTATAGTCTGCGAATATAAAAAACAAGATGCGTTCCAAGCTAATCTTCAGATATACAAATGAGTTTGTGTGTATCCTTTGAATTTTGCAATAATGTATCCATAAAATATGATTTAATGGTGAACCTAAAGAGACTTATCCGCCACCCTGGGCGGGAAAACTCGCCCTTGACGTGTTGAATACCACTAATATATTCATGCCCCTTTAACGGCGTGATAATGTTTTGGTAAGCCCTTTAATCGATGGCCCACTTCTTGCTTATAATTTCTCGAAGTGTAATATTCATTTTACTATTCATAACGTGCTGTTTATATAAAACTAAATTGTAACATAAAAGATTTACGTTTTAAACTTTTTTTAAAATTTATAGGCTTTACCTTCACTTGTAAGTTAACGATCTGAAGCGGAATTGCGTACGTATTACGTGCTAGCTGAGGCTGAAATTAACGATGTAGGTAGGAAAATTAAAATACAAGTGCTGAGAAGAAAATTCACTAGGGAAATCTGGTCCACTATTATTTCACATGTTTGTTTATAGAAAACGATGTTTTTATACCTCAATATTGTAATAATCAACTCAAAAAAGCAAAAAGTTATTTAAAATGAAGAAATGAAATCTGATCAGCTTTCATTTAAACGCTTGGTACTGAAATTTACACGTCAGCAATTAATTTTCACCGTATAAGAGATATGACATATTTAATACGGAATTCATTATAATGAAAACGATGATTCATACTGATTTCGATAAAATCACTCATCTGTCGCGTACGAGGTCAAAATGGAATTATATTCATGTCAAACAGATATATCACATGAATAATATGTATTTTATAAGAGTTGGTTGCGTCGTTGGTCATGTAATTGCGAGCGCGATTATTAATCTTAGAGGTCCGGGATTCAAACACCGACCGTTTTAACTGCAATATGAGCTCTATTACTCTACAACTGGCTTTTTGGTTCAGTTGTTAGTAAATCTGGCTGCTGTGCTGAGGGCCATCGGTTCGACTTTTATCTAGCATTTACGTTTCATGATGCATTTCATTTCATGAAAATAATAGTGATTATTTATAATTTGATACCTAAATGTTTAACAGCTAAGTGAATATGAAACGTTTATGTTAAGCATTAGAGATTTACGTACGTATTTATATATGGACCCAAAATCATTAAACCATCGCATGGATTGAATGGTCGGTCACGTCGGATAGGAATGTACTCGTACGAATGACGTCATGTACGATAAAATCAATTTGAAATGTCTTTGCAAACCCGATTTAGTTTAGTTTTTACCCGATTTAAGCACACTTCTATCATGTTTTGATAAATACTTCTTTATACACTTATTATTTTTAGAAATTAAAGGCTCGCTGCATGTCATCAGACGTTGTTCTGCTACACATAAAGTAATTGTGAAATTCTACTCACGTTTAATCAATAGTTTTAGAAGATAACTTATGACATAACATGCAATGTTTTCAACTAAAGATCCCCTACCGTATTATGCATATCGACACCAGCAGTCCATTCTTTTTTTATACTCACATAAGATTGACAAGAGTAAATTTTGCAAGAATTTATAAATAAATAATTATATATCAGATAAATTTTAGAAACATCCATGTATAGGTTATACTTTAAAGACACCGAATTTCTCTTTAATCACGCCCAATACCTTTAAAAACGACACAAAGATTTCACTTGGCATATTATTATATATATTGAGTTTAAAATATTAATTAAGGATTGCCACGCAAGTCGAGTGCTCGGTTCGACTTCTCGGTCAAGTACGGTTGGATTTTACTAACTTGAAGGTCCTAGTAGTCGCTCGTAGTCTGGATTTGTGTCCGGTCCGGTACGTGGCTATAAGATCGACAGCTATTCCATGATGGAACATAAACGCGACTTGTGAAACGTGGGAGTATACTACACTCTTCTGCCTGCCTTTTCGGGGATTACAGGCGCGATGTTACATTAAAATATTAATTATAACAGCGTTACGCTCATTGAATATACAAGGGTAGTTGGTATAGGTTCCAACTAAAGTCATATAACATGCGATGGTTAAACCAATTATAACATTAATGGACAAGCTGTCGTGTTCACCGCGTGAGCCTCAAGCAATAACTATCTAAGGAAGAGGATCCACACTAATTTCATTCGCCTTAGAATCACTTCTTCACTACTTGTATAAATCACTTAAAGACAGCTAACATCGTAATTACGATGGCATTTATTTCTTTTTTTTATTAAATTCATTTACCATTCGCCATTACAATAGCGGTTTGAAAACTTACTAGGTAGGTACTTGGGGTTACTATGGTCTGATTAAAAAAACCATAATGCACGTGAAGATACATATTTCATAAAATGTAACGAGCTTCTGTAAGTTGCATAAATTATCTAATGCTGTGTATAATAATAATAATAATAATATTTTGGGACATTTCCACACACGGCCATCTGATCCC
>DWDV01002976.1:0-11011 GCA_018245615.1 Mimoniades ocyalus | reverse complement strand
ACGTAACCGGTGAAACGTGGGAGTGTTCTGCATTCTTCTGCCTACCTCTTCGGGGATTACAGGCGTGAAGTTACGTTATATTTTTATATATTTAACATACGAGTAATATTCCATAATTGATACTATCCAAATCTGTATATTATACCGTTCATACTAGCTATTATATACCCCAGTGTAGATAAAATTGATTCAATTATCAATAACCAGTTTTTCCTAACGATAGTTCGAAAATAATTATCTGTGGTTTGGTTCGTTCATTGCGCGCCATATTTTACTTAAGCCTCACAGATTTAGAACACTGCATTAACTTAATCAATCAGACAAATAATCTATATTCTGTAGGTATATCATTAGTTCACTGAGCACTTAAGATGATAAGGGCTGGATATAATCCGATGGATTTACAATATCTCAACCTTAACGTTAAACTGATAATGATAAGGTGTTCTAGGTATTAGTTTAAATAGGTATTCATTTTGAGATTACCAATATTATAGCTCATTTTCAGCAGTGCCTACAGTATTTCTATGGTTAAGTCTCTAAGTTAAACACCACGAAAGGGGTCAAGCGATATTCCACTTTATACCGAAGGTAATAAAGTTGAATTAGTTGATTTATTTCGTTTTTTATGAGCAATGGAAAAATTATAGAGTAGGCAAAAGTTATAATATGTTTGTTTTGTTTTAACTAACTTTCACTTTCATAAGAAACAAACTGGCATGTGATTAATAAATAATCAATATCATAGCCTTCCCGATTCATTAGTCCGCCTCGTCCAAGCCACAACTCAGGGTCCTCCGTTTTTTGGTTCTATCATCTCCTTTATTGTGGACACTGAACACATATTAAAATTACTGATGAAACTAAAAGGAGATTAAAAAATATTTAGTCAATGATACGTTTAGGAATTTTATGTTTATTAAAGTATAACATAATAAATAATAAACAAACATAATATTTTATAGATGTTTTTGTTACGAGGCATGCATAGAACTTGAAGTGACACTTGATTTTTACATATCATTGGAATGACAGGAAGTGTTATTGTCATACAGGACTGCCTATTGTCATACACCGGGCACAAATCGTAATTTCCACTGGAAAATCTAAGTTAGAAAAAACGGGGCGGGATTTGAACCCTTTGAATCAGCAGTTGCGCTTGCAATTACTATACCAACGAGGCAGTCAATAAATCAACATAAAGAAAAATACAATGTTTACCTACATACTTCATTACATTTCCATAAAACATTTCTCGCGCGTTCTATCTAAAACAATTCACGTTGTCGCACCGTGAACAGGAAGTTGTATTGTTGAATAAGCACAATCTGGACGTGTAAAATACACGACACTTTAGTTTCGAACGTATCCGCGACACGTGACAATTGTATCGTACCTAATACTGTTTCATTTTCTTTTAACAGCGTGTTTATAGCGAAAAATTGTCACATTTGAAAAATACAAATATAAATAGTTTTATAGTAAAATGTATTTTTATTATTAACAAAAACGTGTTTAGCTAAGTATGTACTAGATATTCGGGTCTTAATGTTAATTTGGGTAAGTACTTTGGTTACAAATATTTCTTATGTAGCTATGTAAAGTATGATACATAGGTAGAAATAAAATACAGATGATCGTGGTGACATTGAACATAATTATAATAGTAAACACGAAGAACATGACTATTATTTTATAGTAACGCCAGTGCCAGAAATCCGTATCCTTACACTCTTGGTGTGTTCCTTCAATACTGATCGCTTACTCCATAGACGCACGCTAGTTTCGACGACTGTGTAAAAATATTCAACGTCTATGTACATATGTATATTATTAGTACTGGTAGTGATAGTACGGATAATGGCTGGATATGACAAGTTAATATATTTTTTTTTTAATATCTTGGACCATATCCGCACACGTCTATCTGATCCCAAACTAAGCACCGAGAGAACGTGCTATGGTAGCCAGACGGCTGATAAACTATTGATATTTATATACTCCCAGACACAGAACAAATACTTGTTTTCATAAAACACTCAGTTGCACTAGCCACAGAACCAACGGGCTCGTCGAGCTTAGAGAATAACTCTGAGTTTGGCCACAACATAGGTACATACAGACGAAGCCTTAACACGTAAAAGAGATGACCAGTGGAATCAAACAGATTGATGTAAGTAAGCTGTACTTACACAGACCAAGCGAACCCACCATTTTCAACACTTACTGCTTTTTATATCTTTATAAAAAAAAAAGTAACATCACGCCTGTAATCCCCGAAGAGGTAGGCAGAGGAATGTAGAACACGGCCACGTTCCACCAGTTACTTTTACGTCCCACTATGGAATAGGTGATGAGCCTATTGCCATACACCGGGCACATATCCAGACTCCGAGCCACTACTAGAAAAAAAATGTAGTGATCGACCCGGGAATCGAACGCAGGACCTCCCGATGGCTGTTGCACTTGCAACCAACACGACCAACGAGGCAGGTCTTTTGATATAAAAGAGTCTAAAATAGCATGTACGGCAAGTATTGATTGACAAAGAGGTTGTTTTCGTTACAATATTATCTTGACATCGGGAGCACTGTCCCGGGCGTGACTGTTTCAATCATTCATGGGGGAATATTGAAATAGAGCTAGAATAGGCGATGCCCCATCCTTATTGTCTCTGACTATCAAACATTAAGCTATGCGAGGGCCCTCTACGCTCGCCGGCGGCTGCGCTTTGTTTCAGCGCGACATATTGCTTCCGGCGGCGCTGTGCCTAAACTCATATTAAAAAATTGACCCCCTCACCACCCACCCCCTGACGAATTTAGACTTTTAATGAGTTTCGCTTTGTAAGACAAACAAATTAGCTTTATGTCTGGACACACGGAATATGTGTATTTAGTTGGATCAAATTTAAAATGTATCATTTTCCTCCCCCCAACACCGCGCTACATTCTCGATTAAAACTCCGCTTTTGAGTTTCGAATCATTGCGCGCTGTTTTATAGTCCCAATTAAAGTTTCATATATCCTGTATATACTTACATTTATTTTATACTTGTCATCCATTTAACCGCAATATTTCAAAGTTCAGTACTAAATGTCTTGCACATGCTTGAAAAAAAGTTAGTACTACGAGTATGTAGATATAATTCAATATTAGGCTAATAACTAGCTAATAACCTCCCGAATCAGAGAGACCTGAGTTCAAATTCAGGCCAGCACTTTATTCTATGCAAAATTGTGTTATTCGAATAAACGTCACTTTTAAAATTGAATTCTAAAAACAAGCCTCTTTCAAGCATTTCAATATTGACGTCAAAAAATTAAATCAGATACGAATTAGTAGGTGGTATAAGACTAGAATTTGTCAACGAAAACTAAAACGCATTCCTGTAAACAAGAGTGTTTGCAGCGATTGTTCCGAGTTTACACAGCGAAGCGGCGATGGATCCTCATTTATAATCACTTGCTCGAGTTGAGTGGAATGCAAACGCGCGACAACGCCCGTGTCAAGAATACATTAGGGGCTCATTAGGTCTAGAGTATGAAAAGTAGTGTTTACAGAGAACAGCATTTAAATGACGCAGATCGTGTTTGTTTTATACTAATACCGGCCAGTTTCGGACAAAAATCCTTGTTTTACTTTAATTTCTGTTTCATTAAAAAATCTCTTCGAGTCGCTTGTTGGCATATATGTATTTTGATTTGTTGGCGGGTGTTTAATCCTGAGGTGAAATTTAGGGTTTTTTATGTAATTCAAAGTTTATTTAGTTCATTTCGCAACTTGATATTAGACAACATCTCATACGATATTGAAACTTCTATTTTTTCCGGCTTTTCACACACGAAGTGCAGTGGTCGAATTTTATTTTGCATCAATTATGGCCACGGTTCTTCTTATATTAACACTTCTTATATTTTATTAACAAAAAATCTCTCCATTGGTGTAAGTTATATCTGCTTGTGGCAAAAGTTCAAGCATTTTATACGGAATATTCTTTTAAAACATGATTTCATTCTATGATTATCGAAAGAACTAATTGAGAAATAGTACTGGTATTTTTCTAACTTTTATTTTTATAATAAGTATTTACTTCGATATTGTATTATTAATTTATATAATTTATTGATTAGTAGACAAAATGTAAAATTATATAATTTAATTTTATACGAAACTAATGAAAATACCAGAATTCAAGTTAAGTTAAGATAATTTTTTTATTAATTTTAATCGAAATAGGTACCTAAACTTTAGTTTTGACCGAAACTATAAAACAAGTAAAAATACTTGATTACGCTTCAGATTCAAAATCAGGATTCGGTCGGACATTATTAAACAACTAAAATGTTGGATGTCTTGTGACTAGAGCTAATTTGAATTAAGCATGAAAGAAAAATTGGCCAAAGATGTATATAATATTACTATGTAAAAAAAAGCAATTAGCCTGTAGATATACTAACAACTAAAGAGAGAGTAAGAGACAGATTATAAAAATAACAGAACACAAATCTCGCGCTTTTTTTTACATTTGTGCTACCCTCAGCGTGATTTATAAAGTCGCGTCCGTGATTCACTCAATGGAACTACCACTGAATAACGACACGCTACTTCGGAACAAAAGAGAAGGGCTCCTTCGAGTGACATGAGATTTAGAGGGGCTCGATGAAGGGAAAGTGGTATCCAACGACGACGGGTTAGTCGATCGGTTGATAACTAGGGAGCACTCATCTTAGGATATTTCCAACATATTCATCATTGATTAAAATTTTAAAGCAGTAATAACAAATTCAAAATTGTACCGAACTGCAGAAGAGATATTTTGTAAATTGCTATAGTATTCTTTGCATATCTTAATTTTGTTATCCTCGACTTCTAAGCTTTTTATTTTTTGTAAGGAAATGAACTGAGGTTTATCGTTCCTTGGCTTTGAAATCAATCTTTTGGTCGCGTTCTCCCGGCCCAAATAAAAGGCTCCTCCTACCTTGGATACGTTCCAACCCTTAAAGGCGCTGGCGTTTTCGATAGGCATTTCTTATACTTCCTGTTTTGTTCAATCGGTCGAAATTAAATGATTTCAAACCTTAAGCCGTTACAGATAAAATTGCTTGTAACGCTTTCATGCAATGAAACCATTATGAGAACGTCTAGATAATTGTATATTGTAACAGATTCGGACTTAGCGACATGGGCAGCATTAGATAGTACAAATATATTTTAGAAAGGCGTTCTTGTATTTTGACATAGGAATTTTTGCTCGTGTATTAATATTATATTTACAGTGTCCAATTGTTTTTCGATAGAACTGCATAATATTATTAATGTACTCGTAAACGTAACAAATAACGCTATGTTGAAATATAAACCGTTTTTAGCATTTACACATTAACCATTTTCCACTTTCTAATCTAAAAAAAACCCATGTTTTCCTTTAACTTAAAAATCCACTATTCACTATAATGTCTAACAATTTTTTTATTACCCTTTACATTCCATCATCAATCGTATAATGAGCTTTTCGACTTGCACGCATCATTTATTGGCGAAGACTGATATAACTTCCGCCTTAATACACTTGAGAGGCGAGGTCAAAAACATTGGACGTTAATAAAACCCGGTAATGAAAGCATTGAAGGGGCTTCAGTACTGGGGCGATATAAAGTCGTAAATAGTTTAACGGGCGCTAAATCCCAATTATTATCCAGTTGAGATATCGTAAACGAGTTACGGACTTTTTATCACTTCAGACCGAAACCCGCCGCCGACCCATCATAAAAAAATTACGGGTGTTTATATGTACCGATACTTGGTAATTCCATCTAACGTGGGTTACAGAACAGGTAATTCCCAATAATAAAAGCCTATCACATGTAATATTTCAGAGCCAATTACTTATCAATTGTTTCAACGTAACATAACATCACGCCTGTAATCCCCGAAGAGGTAGGCAGAGGAATGTACATATATATTATACTCCCACAATTCACCAATTACGTTTACGTCCCAGTATGGAATAGGTGGTGAGCCTATTGCCATGCACCGGGCACATTTCCAGCACTATAAATAGTAATATTTGTACATATCAATTTACGCTCCACGTTTGTATTGTTGCTGCGAAATTACATATCTAGTGCTATTCAAACTTGGAGCTTTCCGTCGCTAGTTCCTCAGACAGCTTGAAACACATAACTGTTTGGACCGGACCGAAGCTCTCAAGTCCGTCCGCAGTTCCGGAATCAAAGTTAACGTACTGCATACACAATGGACAAACTTACAACAGCGAAGTGCGTATAGTTGCCAACAACTGTGCTATTATTATGAGATAATTTGCATTACACATTGTATCTCAACATGTACTGCTTTATTTTTATTATTTTCTTCGAACGAATTGAATAAATTTATAAAGACAAGCAATAGAATAATTTTAACTTCACACCAATTCAAACCGGCTAAACATTATTTAATCATCACTATTTACCAATGCTGTCGGTCAGCGATAATTATTTATCAATTTGATATAATAATAATACCAGTATCGCCTGTTGAAACGAATATTCGAAATTTGCGATTGTTCCTACCCAAAGGTTATCTGGTAGAGATCGCTTGTGAGCGATAAGACCGCCTATTGTATAATTATGTAAACCTTAAATGTATTCTTTTAATATTTTCCATTGGTGTACAATAAAGAATATTGTATTGTATTGTATGTTTCTCTTGATTATATTAATTTAAATTGCAGTATAGGTACGTTGTAACCACTACCTAGCTGTACGATTTGGTCAGTGTCCAAGAGCGATGCCCGCATGCAGCCAATGAGCCGCGCAAACCTGCAACGCAAACCCGCACTTGGTGCTTTTTCCGAACTGTCTACAAAGAGTAATACAAAATGTACAAAAACAACTAAGAACTAGGGTTGATTGAAATCAGAACTCGATTTTAATACGACATGGAAAATACTGTTAGTTTGGTGGCGTTGATTCCTCATTGTATAGACCAATTACCCATCTACTACTTATAACTTACCATGAAACAGCAAGAGAAATAATATTTTTTTTTTATTTGATTTGATTGACACCTCAGGGGAGGCATATATCCAGGAGTGGACTGCAATAGGCGGATAATGATGATGATGATGATGATGATTGTAAGACCACAAAAAAGGAAACTGTAAGCTCGTCAAACTCGTTTCATATTGACACATACACGACCTTCTATCTCGTATTCGCTCATTCTTGAGGCTATTTTTATATTACATATACTTATATGTATATAAAATAAAAAAGTGATAATAATGTGTATTAATATTTTTTGCACAATATAGATTGTACAATATATTCACATGAGAAATAAAAATTATGCGCAACCAAGAACAAAGTATTAAGCAAGAACCAGGTTATCATTGTCTCTGAACACGAATGTGATCACGCCGGATCCCTCACGCGGTAAGCAGAAAGCATGGAGTGCGAAATATCTCAATTATTACATAAATAATGTGCATCTTCTACTTTGATCACTGTAAACACACCCTGCAAAATGTATTCACAAAATTTAGTTCGGGCTGTTCTATTTATATTGGCTTTTATATTTAAATTGTCATAATATAAAATAGCTTGAGTTCGTCCGTAATCCTAGCCCTGCGCCAACACCAGTTACTTCTTAATTCAACTTTACGTAGGAAACGTTTGTCCGCATTTCACCTGCTCTCAACCGCATTTCGTGCGAGTATTTGTCGAGTTTATTATATACTGTTATTATGTAATTGTGTTTTGTAAGAGTTCGTCCACTAATTATTTTTAGACTTCGATTTTACACAGTTTATTAAATACAGTGTGTGTGTGTGTGTGTTTGTGTGTGTGTGTGTGTGTGTGTGTGTTCAGATTATTGTCAATGACGATACGCAATGTTGACTTACCCTATCTATTGTAATAAATGGATTAATATTATGATGTCAATGCGTACCGGAAATTGAATGTCATTGCATTACCTTGAGAGCGTTACGATTTATAGTAACCTCTAAATATTTAATAATGTTAAGAACTTGAACTACATTAATCATGTTGAAAACAGTACATGTTATCATAGCGTTTATTCATGATATATTAATGACGAAATTGGCTTGAATGCTTAAGGCGAATTGTTAAAAAAAATATTTAGTTTTCTTTTTTCTGTTCTCTCTTATTTATAGTAATGAAGACTTTTTTCCCATCAATTACGACAGTGTTAAATGATGATGATAAAATATGATATATTATGCATATTTCTTATTTTCACCATGTTACGATACAGCTCACAAAGTTAAGCTAACACAAGCCTTGAGCTGAGTAAGCATATTTTCAGAGATCAACAACATTGTAGCCATCATCGTCATTTAATACCAGCTTTGTATTATTATCATAGTTAAAAATTCTTTGCTATATTCAAATACGATCAAACTGTTTCAAAGTAACACTTTCGATCGATTTCGTCAAGGATTTCTCTTTCATATTGAAGGTGTAATTGTATTTAAATAAAGTATATTCTGGAACTAAATGTAAACGGCACGGTTAAGACAAACTTTTATCGCAACAACAAACAAGTCTAGAGCACCGGTAGTAAAGTTATAATCTCTTATAAGAGAAACACTTGTATCAAGAGTAGACCAAGCGACCGTCGATTGTTCACGGAGCAAGGAACAGGCATCGGTTAGAGGACTGCTCCATTAAATGTGAACGGACGGTGAAATAAAGGGTTCCGGGCTGAAATGCTAATTAAGATGATCTCTCAGCCTCGCCCACTCGTCATCCGGAGAGTCAATTTTTCGCTGTCATCCAAGTAGACAATGAAACTCATCGGAGGGTATTTTTCCTCCGCGACGTCGTTATTGCGGTCACTCGCTTCATCGGGCGCACTGTGCGCCCCCGGCCGTGCGCCGCCGTCGCCTTTCGAACCGTCTTCGTCATCTTGCTAATTAGGAGAATGAAAGTCATCGCTTGCTTTATTCAATTTTTTATTGAGAAATTCGAGTTCATTAACATTAGTTCACTTATAAATTCCTTCGCTAGCGTAAAGTCTAAACAACCTGCTTGCAAGTCCAGTCTCGGCCCCGGGGGCTTTCGCGCCACGCTCGTCTAACAACTAACAGTACTATATAATCTATGTATAATACAACGGATCACCTCTGGTTGCTCAGCTTATTGCTATAGTGTTGCTCATCTTGAGGAACTAAGACACCTCAGACTTCGTACGCGTTTCAAATAAACTCCAAATATCAAAATATCGCCGTGAGAGACGATGAGTCGTTGTACGTGAACTTTTATTAAATAAGGTTGCAATTCATTTCTCTAAACAATGTATTTACATAGAATGCGCCTTTACATCGCTCGTAGTTTATAAATGACTAGAAACAAGATTATAGTCGGCGGATTCTTATACTACGCGTGTGTGCATCGTGAGCAGTACAATTTATTTTATTCACCTGTTATATAATTCGTTTAAGTTCCATATCAAGATTCTAGAATGTTCGTAAAACGTTACTGAATTTTTCTGGACTCTATCTTTAACGAAATATTACAATTATCAGTTTCGTAATAAATAGATACATAATATATATATAAAAGACTTTTAATGGCAATAATGTTAAATTTATCAATTTTTTTTTGTAGGTCGAAATATTCACGTGTAATTTAAAAAAACAAAAACTCGTAAAATTTTGTAACGACAAATGAGAGGGGATTAATTTTTGAATGAACGATCGCATCATTAGGGGAGACAAATCGCTAGAGACGAACAAAGTGGTGAGAAGTGTGACGTGGCAGAAAGTGGCGGACTCGGCGGAGACATCATGGACGGATCGTACTTAAGATAAAACGATGACGGAGCTAACAAATCAATGACAAATTCAAATTCAAACTTTACTATTGACAATGTTTTCGGTTACTTATTTAGATAAAAATTACAGTCGTCGAGGGAATACAATAGACTTTGGTATAAAGGGCAACTACTTACTTCGAAATAAGTTTATCTAAAAACTGTTCGTTAGGTACATTAACATTTTCGATACAGAGTACGCTTCTTATTATTAATTGCTATATTATAAATTTAAATAAATATTAACAGTAAGCATCTTCGACGGTGATCGGTAAGGAATGTTATCTATTTCGAAAATAGCACGCAGCAAACGCAATGTTAGGGTACGTTCTTAATAACACAAATTACTAACATTTGCCGTTGAAGCTTTAGCGATAACTAAGTTAACACTTTGTTCGAACTACCCAATATCGTAAACACTGTTTAAATACCTGTTATACCAGTTTCCAATAACATGTAACTAACATTAGGTTTACTGCGCGCGCTATCATTACTGCTTGTGGACTCTATGAGACTCTTCTAGGGTAGATTAGAGTAGAGATGCGGCTGTGTAGGCGTGTGCGGGTGCAACGCGGACGCAAGCCGCGGAGCGAGCGGCCGGTATTCCTTGCCAGAGCGCGGTCGTAACGTACTCGTTGTTTGCCGCATCACCCTGTTCGCAAAATAGTCACAATTAATCTCAATTGGAGTGTAAGAATGTATTCCCGAAAGAACACGAAAACATTTGTAAAACAAAGACTGTGCAAATCGTAGTTGAAATAATACATGTTACGTTCTTTTGGACTTGGAAATTTTTGCAAATTGCTTTGGATTTATTGAACTTATAGGCAATTTAATAACGAATAAATACCTCATAGTGATGGGAGTGTCAGATGAGGAATGCGACGAACATATAGAAAGTGTTTCTATGTAATCCGACATGTCCGAGGTACCACTCGAAGTACTATGCGTGTCAATAACACCTAGAGAAACAACAAAAACACAATATTATAAGAATTGTTTTGCTTATATTTTATATAAGTTCCTTGTAATTTATATATAGCTGCTTGCCTCGTAGTGCTTGTACTGTCATTACTGGAACCTCCGCTTCAGCTGAACAGCATTTATGGGTTGTAGGAGGCGGAAGTCTCGGAGGTCCCGAAGACCGCGAGCGTCTGGGAGGCGTTCC
>DWDV01002975.1:0-11011 GCA_018245615.1 Mimoniades ocyalus | reverse complement strand
CGAACCACTACTAGAAAATCTAAATTAGAAAATTTTGTAGTGTTCGACCCGGGAATCGAACCCGGAACCTCCCGATCGGCAGTCGCACTTGCAACAAGCACGACCAACGAGGCAGTTAGTAATAAATTAATATCTGACATATTCGAAGGTGAGCCCTAAAAAAAAGATTCTACCGTATTTACTGTTTTATAAGACTAGACATCGTATTTGGCATTTCTTTCTCGGCAACAATTGTCGACGGCTCAAGTACATTTGTTTAACACGTGGCAGTAGATTAGCAAGTGCAAACTTACTTACTCAATCTCAAATTCTAGCATGACTATACATTTTAATATTTAGTAAATGATCTCATTAATTCCAATGTTAATCTGTGCAGTTGTGCCAAAGCTTTGTTATTCGGTTCAGTAACCAAAGGTTTGTTTCAGATTATACTCGGTATATATTTCTATTTGAATGATACAAACCACGCGTCTGTGGAGGATTTGAAATGGTTGCCTTTAGTAACATTGATCGTATACTTTTTGTCGTATGGCATCGGTAAGTTATATAAAATGCGTTTGGCTTTTAATGTTACGAGTACATGCGTTGGCTGATGGCAGTATGTCGGAGCCTAATTAGGAATGGCTAAATACCCTGGTCCAGGCGATGCGAGATTATGTCCAGTAGTGGATGTAGAAAGTGATGTTGATGATAATGATTCCCTTCCGTATTTAAGATGTTTTTATATAATTATTTTACAGTAGAAGGTAATACGAAAATTATAGTACATCTAAAACTTAAATTCAGACCAAATACGTAACGAGTAGCTGCAGGTAGCTATAGAGCGTATTCAGGATACACACTTTTTATAATTAAATTACGTAACCACCTGTTCGGATTTGTACCACTGCCTTTAAATAATTTAGAATCAACTTTGGGGTCGTTCATTCTATGTACTATCTATCCCTAAAAATACTATTCTAACATATTGGAATACTACAAGCCTAAAATGTTGAATTTAGCTTACAACATTATTATTTTATTACTTTTTCAGGTTTCTCCATCATCCCCGGTACGTTTATAGGCGAGCTGTTTGGATCAAATGTCAGGACTACGGGGTCTGCGATCAGTATTACTACGGGCTGGGCTTTCGGCTTCGGTATAACCTCCGCCTTCGGTTCTTTGCTTTCAGTCCTCGGAGGACACATAACGTTTTGGATATTCTCGGCTGTTTGCGCTTTAGCGTTCCTCTTCACTTTAGTTTTCGTTCCCGAAACAAAAATGAAGAGCTTTGTCGAAATACAGGAAATGCTTAGTAAATAGAAACAATTTAAGTCATAATTTTAACATTATTGGATGTTTACATCTATAATCTAACTGAAGCAATATTTGCTCTGTTCTTATTAAATAGACTTTTTGATATTGGAATAACGATAATTCTTTGGAAATTGGTATAGAAATAACTCTCAACAGCAGCTTTATTTATTCTGATAAGACTATCTGTTCACTGAGATAATCGTTTAATGCTGTAGGTACTCAAAGAATTTGAATACCTATAATGACACAGAAACTTGTCATTATATATTTGATATAGCAAAGACATGGTAAGAGCTAAGTAAAATTGGTAAAAGCGGTAGCAAGTGATTTAGAACTCGTGTCAGAGCGAATGTACTACTCGTGGATAAAAAGTACACATATTGGCCTTCTTATACGGTTGTCGCGATAACCAGTCAGACGTGGTTTGTTAAATGCAATAATTAGCAATTAATACAAGTAATTCTAAAACATATGTGATATTGCTAATGTGTATATATATAATTATTATTTTATGGTGTTGTTTTATATTATGATATCAATATATTGTTTGACTTGTTCTTTAGTTATAACAGCATAATTTTTCGTGTTATAATTTAACATCAGTATATTAATTTTGACCGTGAATTGAATAAGATAGTGAACTGGCTTTAAGTTATCTTAGCTGTCTATAAGTACATAGACACAGTGTAAAAACAGTCATAAAGATTTTTTTCTAGGGTTTAAATTCATGTCACGTTGGATTTTCCGACTATTAAGATAACTAGATTGTATGTTTTATTAAAACTCAAAAGCGAATTGGTCTTCCGTACAGTGAGTCATTATCTCGACACTGATTCTCTGTTTATTCGTATCGCCTTTCACGTAATCCAACCATTGTTTAGCATTTCTCTTTCCTCGTTCATCCACATAAACCCTTACATAAAATTTTATAACAGTGTCGTGTTTATTCGCTCTGTCGATCGCGCTATTCATAACTTATAAATTGAATGGTAATATATTTATTAATATACACATTTATGGAACATCTCTCTCTATATTACTTCCCTCTGTATACGTTGCATTGTTTTCCTTCCTGCGATGCACGTGGGTTGGGCTGGATGAAATCGCCACTTCAGTTATGAGGCCGCCTATTGTAGGCAATTTTTTCTATTTTTATTGTAAAACTTACTTTTTCCTATATCTTTAGTATACAATAAAGTATTACTATAATAACATTTCTGATGTTTTTATTCATTTAAATATTCATGCGTTACATTGTCAATATTAAAAATATTACACATGCTACAAAACGTAACTTCATGCTTGAAATCCCCGAAGAGGTAGGCAGATGATTCTAGTACACTCCCACGTTTCACCAGTTACGTTTACGTCTGTCTGTAGAAAAGGTGGCGAGACTATTGCCATACACCGGGCACAAATTCAGACTCCGAGTCACTACTAGAAAATCTAAGTTAGACAAATCCTATAGTAGGTACTTGATCCGGGATTTGAACTTAGAATCTATTGATCTGTAGTCGCGATGACAACCAACATGATCAAAGGAGCAGTCACATCATAAAATTTAATTAAAATCAAGATTCCGTGCAATCTCAAAAATATCTTGTTTCATTTAATACAAGAGAATTGCACGCGGAAACAGTACATTTTAATGTTATGGTTTGATCTTGCACTTGGATATAGCATCTGCAAAATATTATTTCCACATCTTCATTTACTGCTCATATCTCTCGGCGCTCTCTCGTGAGTGCAGTATAAGTACTCTTGGCGGATACATGAAGTTTCATATTATGCAAATAGGAGAAACATTGCCAGCGCTGCTATTTTAAAGCTTAATATTTTTGTAATGGCCAAAAAGTTGGTACAGAAATTGCCTTACGGCGTAAAATATTTCATAAAAAAATTTAAAATTCCTTTATAATATTGAAGATTATATCATCACGCATATAATCCCCGAAGAGATAGGCTGAGGAATGTAGTGCCCTCCTACGGTTCATCAGTCACGTTTGCGCTCCACAATGAAATAGGGGGTGTGAGTATGGCAATACACCAATCACAAATCCAGATTCCAAGCCATTACTGGTACCAGAACAACGCGGGCAGTCAATTCCTTTATAATAATTAAAGATGTCTTGAAAACACTTAAATCTTTTTATAGTTGTTAACCGCAATGGGTTTAAAACACGTTCTCATAAATACGGTGTTATCTTTTTATGTGGTAAACTTTTTGGGTCATTCATTAGCAGTCTTATGAATAGAATTCGTAGAGCTTCAAAGTTAGAGTAATGGAGATTAGGAGAGGAAAGCGGAGTTAAAAATTTCAGAAATGTTTAATTTACGTGGTAGATGCCGTTCTAAGTTATGTAGGTTGAATTTGTCAGAAATTATTCAACATAAACTCATGATAATACGGAATAAAATTCTTCTTTATATTTCCACAAAATCCGGACCTCTAAAATGCCTTCAAGTGATTGGTGTGAAAGCAAATAATATGTATAATTCTTATGTTCGTTTCCTTTTTATTAAATTACCAAATTACCAGCTATTCTGCGTAGGTGGACCTCGAATAAATAAAATACGTAAACGTAATTGGTGAAATGTGGGAATGTAATGCACTCCTCGACCTACCTCTTCCGGGATTACAGGCGTAATATTACTTTGTTTATAAATGAATAAATAATTTTATTTAGTAACTTTATTACTCGTGATCACAATCCTGGTACATCAAATCAAATGAAATGTTGATTTCGATCATGTGATACAAGCACATAATGTTTAATGAATGGTACAAACATATTATTGATGAAAACGACATTATTATCATCAGCTTTATACACCCCATAAGTGTTTAACTGTGTGACTTCCGGGGAATAACCGTCTGGTCGTGGGTATATTGATAAGACCAGACTATGATATTGATCAGGCTAAATTCATTTATCACATAGTTATTTTTTGTGAACTAAATACTGAAACAAGAAACGTAGAAACGCCTGGCAGTGAGAGAAAATATTCGACAAATTTATTTCGATTTGTCTCCTATCCCGTGCTCGGCGTCGAGATTCTGGGCAAAAATCCCTTAGGAAAGGCGCATGTCCAGCAGTGGAGTGACATAGGCTGATGATGACAATGACGACGACTTTGGTTGGGCCGTATATCTAACTGTTAGTGAAGTGAATATTAACACAAAGATACAGAGGTAGATTTGGATCGTAAGTAATACTTATGTGATGAGCATTATTAATACACACAATTATAATATACACACAAGCAGCAGTGATAGCCTAGTGGTTTTAAATTCGACCTCTCACTCTGGGAGACCGGGTTCAAATCCTGGCGCGCACCTCTTAAAAATGTGCGTTTTTAAGTTTAAATATCACTTGCTATAACGGTGAAGGAGAACATCGCGAGGAAACCTGCACATCTTAGAGTTCATAAAAAAAAAGTTCTTTGAGGCGGGTGAAGTCTTGGCCAGCGTAGCAGACTATGGCCTTTTAACCCTCCCATTCTGAGTGGAGACCCATGTTCCAGCAGTGGAACGATAAACGTCTCGGAAGAAAAAAAAAATAAAAGAGCATTATTTTTTGTCTGGGTGCTAAATTACTTATATCTATAAATATCTGAATCATAAAATGCATATATTATTATGCACTTTACCGTCTGTCTGATTACCATGGGCCACTGAGTCTAATTTTGGGTGAGATGACTCTGTGTGATGTTATCCCAAGATATTATTAATTCCTTAAGATAATTTCGCGTAACATCCAAAGGGAATTTCTCCACGTTCAACTCGATGCAGAAATAGATCCTAACTTAGTTTAATTGCCAATTACAGTTACACAATGCATATCAGTCGCGAGAAGTTCGCGAGAAACTTAAGTTGTGATACAAACCAGCGAACTTGTTAAGGTGGATTTGTGTAACGCAGAAATAAGTGTATAAGCAATGATGGGTATGTCGTTTGGAAGGGTCCTAGGTTCAGAAACTAGCGCGTAGCTCTTTACGAAAAAATTGCCTTTTAACATCAGGTACGAGTACATATCACTTACTGTAATGGTGAAAAAAAAGTCAGTGTTATAGATTATGGCTTTAATGCTTCTCATCGTAAAATATTTCGTAGTAGAAGATAATGATTTTTTTTTCATGAATTTTAATAAATTCAATTCGCCCGACAGAAAGCAAACATTGCGCATACAATCTCATGAAACCGTCATCTTATCAAAGAGACCATTGGTCGCAGATGCGAAAAGGCCATTCGTCACTCACAGAAATATTGATGTGAAGGACCGAACCGAACTCGTTTCAATGTACGATACAAATACATATGTATCGATCAAATTTAACACCTTTAATAATATCGGGAGATCCAATAACGATTGATCTGGCTCTTATAAAAACAAAGATAATGTGAATGATATTTGTGGGTATACCTAACAAGCACATCAGTATTTTGCACAATCTATTATACGCGAGTATTTAAGGCATCCAACACGCAAAGGGCGGGGTTACCCAATGTTATATAGCAAGGTTGGAGGGTCATAATCCTTGTGACATGTTATGTAATCCAAAATATTAAAACAAACAAGCGCCGTGAGAAAATTTAACTTCATACAAAAATTCTCGGGATAACATAATCGGTGTGCGGGAATCCAAATTCTCATATGCACAATTATATTTTGATACATACACATCGGAATGAGCTCAAATAAAATATATTACACACGTATGATATTATTAAACATAAATAGGAAATTCAAACGAGCAGGCTACGTGTTCAAAATTGTCATTTAGCAAAAGTACCTAGTGCATAAAACATAAAAACATAATGGTTTTTGTAATACTTATTACACGGAAAACATTATTTTCGTCTTCCCGGATTACCGGGGCAATAGCACGGCTTAGGGCACATGGAATTAGCACCCTTCTGCGAACAACCCCTCCGGTTGCAACCGCCGCCACTGTTTCTCTCTTGCACCACATGCCTCATTTTGTTCATTAAACAGTTAATTTGTTTCGTCAGCTGACCAACCGTATTGCACATTTGCTCGAGTGCTCCCATAGAAGGCAATCCATCGAGATGGGTCTGTTCATAGTCTCCTGAGACATTGTGCGATGAAGAACAACCAGATGGACAGCGTGGCATACCAAGACATGCGTCAGAAGAAACTTGAGGAAGAGCAGCTGGGTGAAACTGGGGCACACACGGCTCCGCCCTTGGGGGAACTGGGGCATCAGGTAAATTCGGGTGACTGCTGTTTTTACAATCCGTTCCACATTTAGAAAGAGGACAAGGAGCTGGGGCATTTCCTATCGATGTTTGATTCATTTTGTCCGGTCCATCTTTGTTGATAGGGCACGCGGTATTACCACACTTGGGTGGATGGTTCGCAGGGCATTGCAAGTTGCTACAACTGTATGGCTCATCTGTGCGAAATTCCTTAGGTAATGTAGACTTACAATCAGGACAGGGGCAGCTAACTTTGATTATTCCGGCCTTTATGTCTTTTATTTTACCAGGAGTGTAGTTGAGACAAGCGTAGTGCACCCAACACTCGCATGCGCCTTGACATTGAAGTCCTGTCTTCTGCGTGACTGGTCCTAGACATATTTTGCAAGGATTCTTCACTTTTTTACATTTTGACATTCTGGATTCATTATCTATTTACCAATGTAATCGCCAAGCATGATTAAGGCTTTTCAGTACTTCCAAATTTAATCAAACGATTAAGACCACATATTAGTTTTGTCTATCTGACGTAATGTCAAATTAGTTTGGCTCAGTCTTATTTTTTGTTAATCATCAGTCAAGAAGATTGGGACAGAAACATTACAAACTCCTTATAAAGTGAAAATTCAATAGTGAGATAAGACAGTACTTAGATAAAGTTACGGTTGCAAAATTTTATTGTTATTTTCCGATTTATTTAATTATACTAGTCACTCTCCGTATTTTGCCATGACAAAGGTGTAGATCGTTTTCGGTCTTCTCTACTGAATTATAATCACCTAACTTAACAAGGTCAATTGAAGTGGTGATTCAAAACGTTGCTCTTGACCCAGATTCTAACTTTAGCCATTTACGTTGCAGCTCTATTTCTGCACTTATTTCTTATGGCATGATTTGCGCCAGACGGCCAGATGCACAAGGTACCAAAAGGGGCTAACCATATATTATATCATCTCGTAACCAGTTTGACCATTCACTCGTATTAAACGCGAACAGTTTGCACATGCCATATCCTCTTATTCATTTGTTACACCGTGATATTATGTTTATCGATGGTTTAATTATCAATCGAATGGTTCTTCCGTCGTTGTATTGGCCAGTCGATTATAAACATGTAATACATATTAATATAAACTGTAGAATGTTATTCTGAAAATGTTACTCTACTAATTATAATACTTATTACCATATTATATGCTAATTGCTAAAGTGTTAATGTGCAACACAATTGGTTAGTAGATACTTAGACAAATTAATACAATGTTGTTTGTATTAGGACTTTTATTATTTCCTATTTTCAAAGGCATTTGTCACATTGCACATTAAGTCTTTGAGCTGTTTGGACAGTAGGCCAACGGTTTCGCACATCTGCTCGATTGTGTTATAGAGTATCTTCTGATCCTGGTCAGTAACCATTTCAGAACACGATGATGAGGAACGGGGGATTTCGTAGCGAGATTTCTCTAAAATTATAGATTATAATAATTAGTGTTGCAATTAAGTGTAGTAGAACCTTAGCGAAAAAGAGCTCAGTTATGACAAAAGCAACACATCTGAAAAGTCTATGATTAAAATATATAATATAAAAACAATTACTTTCGTTACAAGTTATATCTACCAAAAAATAATTATAATTCTTGAAGTAATGCTTGACTGATTCATAATTTTCTGGAATATTTTTGTCATATGCAAGTAATTACATATTTCATTGAAAAAACTTGATGATAAGATTGAAAGATGGAAGTCACTCACGCGCCTTGAGGACTATCTGTATACAGCAGTGTACTGATATGCGCTAATGATCATGATTAAATATCGACAAAATAAGATCAAACGGCGAAATGCTAGTATAATAGTATAAAACGGAAATTAAATACCTGAATCACATGATTTGTTAGAAATAATGGATGAAGACTGTGATCTTTGCGGCGAGCAGAGTTTTTCTTCAATATACTGTGCACGTTTCTTAGGGCAGTGAATAGAGCAAGATGGACAAATTTGTTTTTTTTGCGGTGAATCTGGTCTTCTTGGAGGCGAAGCTGTTCTTTTAGGAGGCGGAGCAATTCTTCTAGGTGGAAGAGGTGTTCTTCTAGGCGGCGAAGGTGGTTTTTTTATAGGCGAATCCGGCTTGCATGGTGGCACAACGGGTATTTTGGGTGGAGAACGTTTAGGGCATATGGAGGCCGTGGACCGCTTTGGAGAAATAATCTTCGCTGGAGGAGGACACACTTGTGGTTCTGGTTTTCGACATTCCGGCTTAGGTGATGTTTGAATGGCGGGATCAAATTGGGGAATTGGTTTCTGTTTACTCGGACAGTCAACGGACTCGCAAGCTGGCAACTTTGTTGCTGGACATTCTTGATTTGTACAGGTGTATGGAGGGTTTGTTAAGACTTCCTTTGGTTCAGATGTAGTACAATCGGGACATGGACAAGTAATTTTTATTAATCCTGCCTTTATATCACTAATTTTTCCAGGCGTATAATTTAGACACTTATAGTGAGCCCATTTTTTACAGGCGCCTTTGCATTGTATCCCGTTTTTGTTACTGACTCCTTGAAAACAAATTTTGCAAGGATTTTTGACTTTACCACATTTCATCGTAGTAAAATTTTAGTTTCTTATATGAAAATTAAACATTGTTGTAAATTATTTTTTAATTCGTAAGGGTACATTTTTATTCACGTTATAACTTTTAATATCCATTACAAGCTGTGTGTGACATAGCGTAACGTCATATAAGACTCCGCTTTATTTGACAGTTTTCAAGAGTGTGTGATATTTAAAACAACTTTACATTACGCTTGTAATTCCCGAAGAGACAGGCAGCGAGGTGTAGTACACTCCGACGTTTCACCATAGTACATGCACTAACCGAAGATCTGAATCAATACAAAATCATTATGTTCATTTTATTCAATGCATTGTTTTCAAATAATAGAATAAGATAACATATGATGATACCAAAAAAGTTATGAATAATATACTAAAGACTAAACAGATTCTATGGAAAACATTATTATTTATAATTTATGAACGTGACGGGACTGTCAGACATATCTGAATAGCTGTCACTGTCAGAATTAAATGTCTACTGTGACTGCGAGATTATTATGAACTATTGTAAATTTGCATCAAAATACTAAATAATTACCCACAATGCCGTTTATGAAAGGAAGAGCGCCTATACGCCGCACATTGGAATACCTAAATGCAGGAAAGCTAGTTTTTAAGGACAAAATAAAAATATTCTCAGTGGCATACAACATCGTTGGACAAAATAACAGAGGCGCTCAGGAGTTCGTTTTTTGGTATTTACCACAGATACAGTATAAAAATCCCGATGTTCAAGTCGCGACGTTGAAGAATCTAACACCATCGCCGTTTATCAAGTGTTATTTCGATGATGGCAGAAAAATTTTGGTGGACATAGACAATAAATCGAAAGAAGACATAATGGATCATTTGCTTAATACAGTTGGGAAAAGCAAGGAGGTTCTAGAATCAGAGGCAATCGCTGCTGAGAAGAAGGATAATCCAGCTAACTTTGGCATTGGTTGTGACCGAGCATGCATTTGTGAAGTGTATGGCCAAATACCTTGTTCTGGAGTTGTTCCATTACCCAAGTTTATGCGTGGGAAGTACAAATACAAAAATAATTAATACAAGCACTTATAATCTTATAGCATAGTGTCAAATAGTTTTAAGATTTGTTACTATGAAATAAATTTTAAAAAATTAGATCTTTTTCTTTGTTTTCTTAACTTTTTGTTATTATTCACGTACATAAGTCATTAGAGCTTGCAGCTTGTACAATGGCATATCATAAACTAACTTAAGTGAAATTTAATTTGACCAAAACTTAACATCACATTTGTAACACCCATAGAGGAAGGCAGAGCAGTGTAGTGCATTCCCACATTTTCATCAGTTACATTTATCTCCCACTGTGGAATGGGTGGTGAGTCTATTGTTATACACCGGGCACATATTTAGACACAGACATCACTAAATTATCTAAGTTAGAAAAATTCGAAAGTGCCTGGAATCATGGTCCTCTCAAGTGGCAGTCATGTTTGAAACCAATACAACCAACAAGGATTTCTCTGTTCTAGTCATTCTTTTAATTATTATCCCAATTATTAGTCCTCATTATCATTGTTTTTTTATTCTATTAAACCTGCCGTTATGTTTTTATATTTTTTACTATTCTCCAAGGTGATACTGGTGGAGAATGCCAATAGGCATTATGGTTGTCCTTTGTTAATCCTGCCATGGTATACAATAAACAACAAATAAAGAAAAAATGATAAACCAACTCATGTATACATTTGACATCATCATATATGTCATTTGGACAGTTACAGAGTGGAATATCCTGCCGATATCTGGTTCCTGGTAAATCCTGAATCTATTTAAACTTAACGTAACTTCACGCCTGTAATCCCCGAAGAGGTAGGCAGAGGAATGCAGAACACTCCCACGTTTCACCGG
>DWDV01002974.1:0-11012 GCA_018245615.1 Mimoniades ocyalus | reverse complement strand
CCGACCCGGGAATCGAATCCAGGACCTCCCGTTCGGCAGTCGCACTTGCAACCAACACGACCAACGAGGCAGTCAAGTTAAATATTTATATTGAGATATTCTTAAGCGTTCAAAGTTTCTGAGAAGATTCACTGTAATGTATGTATATGGTTATTATATGTATATAAAAATGTCTTTAAAATGAGAAGGTCAGAATCGTCATTACGAGACTACCTCAGTCCACTGCTCTCCGTGGTCCTCTTCGCATTGGGTAAACTCGGTGTACTTACATGGAATTGGAGCAGGCGGGTCTGGTGTGGGTGCTGTGTGTACAAAAATATTGAAGATTTAAATTTCGGCTTCAGGACCATTTGAGATTTCTTCAAATCAAATCAAAGCAAAGCGTTTATTTGTACCTTCATACATGTTTAAAAAACATTCATTATGCGCAGAATATGATCTATTAACGTACGCAAATTTCAATTAATATTGATTAAATGCAATATTAAATACTATTAATTTTATTAATATTAACTCATTTATTATACAATTGAACTATTTAATTAATATAATTTATATGTTAAAGTACTTACGTAGAGTTGTTACATCCGACGGGAGCACTGAAATAAAATACTCTCATCAGTTGCTGCGCGTACGTCAGTTTTATGTTTCATGTCATTAGAGCCTATTCGTACAATTCCGCTTGACACTGTCAATGATTCTACTTTACTTTCTAAACTAAACCGAGCTAATTTTAGATTCATACTCCTGTTGTGTACGTTTCCCTTCTTGTTTTGCTTTCTATACAACGTTTGGTTATTCTTAAGGTAAACAGTTTAGGATCTAAAACGGTACTTTCACTTCGTAACCCATATTCACGGTTTATATGTCGCCTAGTTTTAGCAAAATTACAATAAGCACAACGTCTGCATCATTTACAATAACAACTATTAGAACAATAATATTACCACATGTGGGGCTTTCCTCGCAAGTTATCTTGACATCGGGCATGAACCCGAATGAATACTGGCATATGCATATTTGGCATGGGTTCAATGGGTTTTGGAATGGAGTGTTCGTGGGGAGCGGATCACAACTCACTGCGAACACGATAATGCGATTATTAACGTTAAAAGTAATTTATTGCGCAAGCCAGCTGTGCTGGCACTTAAATGAGAAGCATTGCGTCGAATGCGCTGCTGCGCCTTAAATAAGAAGGAAGAATTATGGTAACTCTGCTGTTCCAAACAGAACATCGATAGTTGCTTACTTTGTAACATGCCATAAGCTTCTTAAACAGTAACATTACGATTAAAAGCTTATAATTAGAAATGAAAAGTACGATATAAAAAGAGTGCAATTAATGTACCTAACATAGATTTGGATAAAGCCTCTCAGCTAACCTATAGCGTTTTTGTAACACAATATATAATATGTGAAAAGTACACAGTTAAACTGTTTTGTTACGTACTAATCTTGCTCACATTCATTATAAGATGTTGAATAAACCTACGTTGGAATATAAATAAACGCGCTGGGATAAAAAAATAATCCCCATATTGCTCTGCGGCTGTCAAGTGAGAGATAAGGCCTCACGTGTGACAATATATGTACAGATGAGTTGACAAAGAACATAAAGGTTGACAAAGATATTTGAATGTCAACGTTGATCAGGGGCAATCACGTGCGCCACGTTCTATATTTCATATGTAAAGTAACATTTAGGATACCGATATTTTTGTCGCGGCACAAGATTTTTCGTGAATTAAAGGGCAAGAATAAGTATTGATATTTTGGGATTACAAATGTAAATAATTTATAGGAAATCATCGATGTATCACTCAGGATTCAACGCTGCGAGAACGGCAACATTTTCAGCACCAATAAACCAGAAATGACCTAACAGAGAAATAATATATGGAATCTAGATATAGTTTAACCATAGAGAAATAATGTGATCATACCTTCAGGTTCAGGGGTTAATTGTGGCATGAGTGGAAACGATGGAATAGGTTGCGGAGGAACAGGAGCAGGTACGGAGCAAAGATCGCATTTCACACAGACCGGAGTCAAATGACCAAGCTGCGAAATGCATGCGCATATCAAACACTCGAACCCTGTTGACCATAGGTTGTGAAACTCGCCCTCCTTCGAACATATTTGAACTTTTTCTCCACCTGTAAGTGTAAGGATTAGTCGTGTTAGATCAATTAGACAAGTTATGTCAGTAATACTTGTTATTAATAAGGCTGTTCAAATCCGAAAGTGAGTGCAATAAGAGAACTTACCGAGATTTATATTTTTAGGAACAGTGAAATTGATAATAAGCGAAAAAAACGAGCTCTTACCGGGTATAATATGGGGCATTACGTATAAATCATCGGGAATTAACCATGAATTGACACCTGCGAAACAGTTTTATTTCAGTTATTAATACGTTACTATTTGACCTTGTAATCATTATAGTATTTGAGATTCTTTTGCATATAAGCTTGATACATTCGTTGCTTCTGTTTTTTTTAAAATACGCACAGAGACTATCCTTATATAATTAATTACGTACCAGCAAAGGTATTTACTGCAGCGAGATTTATTTCATCTGCGAAAAAAGAACATCATTTTTGAAATATTTATGTCGATAACTGCAGTATTATTCTTATACAATATTCAGGTGGCCGACTTACTTTCAATATCAGCAATATTATGGGCATTTGCTGCATATTGGGTCTCCGTTAAACTCGATCCTAGATTGGAACTATCTGGGCCATAGACTCCAAAGTGGAGAAGTTGAGCATCAGAATTTGGTGAAAAATTTAAGCCGGATTCGAAATTTGTTCCTGCATGGTAAGCATTCGCATCTACTGATGAAAGCTCAGAATTCAAATATCCTGTATTTAATGAGCCTCCTGAACTTAAGCCTAAACCCAATCCTGAAGCAAGAACTTGTTCACGAGCGTCCGATTCTGCAAAATTGAGACTAGAGTCAAAGCCGGTTGAAAATATAATAGTATCGCTTGGAACGAGTTGTATTACTGAACCAGATCCAAAATAACCTGGTTCTTAACCTTCATACCCACCCATTCCTAAAGCAATTGCTTGGACCAGGGCATCTGATTCAGATGAAATATGACTTGAACCGTGTACTAAGTCTAATATTCTATTATCTTGAGTTTGTACAAAATTTGACCCATATCCATGATTGACTGCTACTGGACCAAAGCTACCCAATCCAAAAGTATTAGCGTTTGCTTGATTCTCTGCTTGGGAATGTGCGAGACTCGATCCTGTCCCGAAATAGTCTGAGATGTAAGGTGAGTTATGGTAGGTTAACCCTGGGAGTGCTTTAGTATTAGCATTTGTTTGAGTCTCGGCTTGGGAATGAGCGAGGTTCGATCCTGCGCCAAAATATTCCAAGATTTTGGGTGAATTATGATAGGTTAAACCTGAGAGTGTTTGGGCATTAGCGTTTGCTTGAGCTTCGGATTGAGTTTGTGCGAGATTCGATCCTTCGCCATAGTATGTTGAGACATAAGGTGGATGGTGGTGGGTTAATTCTGCGAGAGATTGGGCATGAGCGTTGGCTTGAGCCTCGGCTAGATTATGAGCAAGATTCGATTCTGCGCCAAAATATTCCGAGACATAAGGCGAACTGTGATAGGTTAACTCTGCGAGTGCTTGAGCATTGGCGTCTGCTGCTGTTGATGCATAATTCGAGCCAAATCCTGTTACTACGCTTTGACTTTGGGATAATGTATCAGCTTCGCTGTAACTTGGAACTGAGTTTAGTGCTGAGCTGTAAGAACCAAAAGGACCATACGAGTTTGACCCAAACATAATTCCATAGTTATTCGGGTACAGTCTTGTGTTGAATCCCGAAAGTAAGTTAAGGGCTGATCGGTCATCGGAGTCTTTTTCATAGAATTCGTACCCTTCGTCGTTTGATGTGAATCCATCTTGTAAACCTGTTAAATTACATATATAATTAATAATATCATACGGCAATATACATTGCCGTCGATATTTCTATAAAACGTTGTCATTATTATTAGTAAGTCTAATTATTTTTTCTATCTTCATACATTAGATGAATAGTTACTACAACTTAAGATTATAAAAATATTTTTTACGAACCTGTCTTGAGATCTTCTGAATTTTGAGCTTCTCCTACAGTATTTTTTCCTAAAGATAACAGGAAGGCTAGGAAGTATAAGCTCCTAAGAATGCCCCCCTGCATCTTTTATAATGTCTGATATATTTACTCCACTTTTAAATCTACTTTGCTATGCCAAACGGTGTTACTGGAGTAGCTTAGACTATTTTACATCAGGGCCTTATATACTTTCGCCAATTTTCCGTGAAAATCATTCGGCATATTGATTTATGACTAATACATTAGGAACAACAAGTTTAATCAGTTACAACTGAACGGTTATTCGCTATAGATGTTATTTTTATTTGGTAAATTAAAGTTGAGCTAAACGGCTATAAAACAAGAGCGTAAACTACGTCTCAAAAATATTAAACCAATTACGATGTAAGTGTAATAACATTTTTTCATCAATTCGGAATAAATTGATTATTGATAAATATGATTAGGTTATTGTTATTTATAAATGCTGCATCTTCTATATCATTTCGATAAAATGAGCGCAGAAGCAGCGAACGATGTCAAATACACGCTTCTACAACTAAGATATCGGTTTAAATGGATCTTTCCTAAGTGCGAGCATGGTGTGGACTGTCAGATGCAGGCTCCACAGTTGTCACTGCAAATATAATTGCAGCAACATAGAAGCTACGCTAGTTTAAAAAGACAAGCTTTGTATGTAATTGAAATTCAAGAAGTATTAAATTCCTCTTGTTTGATTCTCCAATTATCAGAATGTCTGTTTCTGTAACTGATTGGATTGACGATCAAATAATATTTTTTTCTGAGTCACAATATTTTTTGTATTATATGTATATTGTCTCTACTAAATCGCTTTTAACCAATAAGACCTTATTTATTTACTTTATTCTGTCTATCTGAACTGTAGTATGTCTTTTGAGGTATCCTCTGGTTATTTCACTTTAATCAAAAGTAAATAAAATGAAAATTATCATAGAACTGCATTATCAAAATGTGAATAGCATTCAATTGCACTGTACTTTTATTAGACGAATAGAACTGTACTTTTAGTAGTCGAACTAATTTTTTTCTTAATTTGGTAAAAGGAAATAAATTATTTAAACTCTCCTATTTTAATCCCACTAAATCATTTATTGTTTAAGTGTGAAGCGTGATATTGTCATTTACAATGCTTGAAACGTTCAAAATACATCGGGTCCATTGTACATGCGTTGGTTAGGAGATCATTTCTGAGCGCTCGACTTGAAAGTTATTCTAAAAGAAAACAATATTATATTGGTTGATTAATATGATTCTTAAATATTAATGCACTGTGATCATGTAACTGTACGTTGCTACCGATAATCAATTATTACAGCCTGACTTGTCGGATGGACGGTTTCGGTGTCAGTGTATAATTCACTGAGCTAATGACATATTTGTATTTATAGGGTGATTATAGATTATTTCATCTCACTCCCATATTTAAGCCTATGTTCCTAAATTACTTATAAGAAATTGATTAACTGGATATAACGATTTTATAAATCGTAATATCCAGTTAAGTAATTTCTGAACAAATATAAAATCATGTTACAAGATAAGATTTTCCATATTAAAGTTATATACCTTATTTTTTGTTTTCGGTATCGCCGCTCTTGATAGCAGACAATATGTTAGAGAATCCTCCAAACCCGCTGTCGAAAGCGTTACCAGCGAGATCTCCAAAACCTCCATATGGATTCATGTTAGCGTCTGACCACATTCCTCCGTAAGGACGAGTACTGTAGGCAGAATCAACGAGTAGATTGGGGCTTAAATTAGAGCCAGCATTGGCTGATGCGCTCGCGTCAGCGTTAGAATAGCCGCCACCAGAGTAGTAACCACCGCCATATCCAGGATTGGCGCTAGCTGCGGCATTGGCTTCGGCGTTTGAGTAGCCCACGCTAGGAATTAAGCCATAACCACGCCCTGGCATCAGACTACCGCCGTAACCGCCTCCGAGGTATTTAGCAGCCGCATTAGCGTTAACGCTTGCAGAGTTCCAGCCTCCCCAACCACCGACATTAGCATTGGCAGAAGTAGACCCCGAGGTACCCTTCCATGCTGGAAAATTATAATATACATCTCAGAACAGTATGTGCACTTGATAATTTGAAAACCTCAATTTTAGAAATGATGATGAATTAATCATTTATCGTGACGAATTGTCCATCATATAGACCTTGGTTACATGACACTTAAGTTTTATCGTCAATTTCTAATTACTATTACTAGATAAGCTTTGGGTTCTATAGAATTAAAATTTAACCGAAACTTGTGAAACTATGAATTAGGATAAGCAAAACAATTATTGAAATTTATTCCTCTTATTCAATGTCAAAAAAAAACCTTATCTTGCACATAACCGATAAATAAATAAATTGTAACAAGTGAATGATTTGTCGTTAAAATCTATTCCATGTTTTTTATACTGCTTTCCAAAGATTAGAAAAGGGAAATAACTCTGTCCATGTATTCTTACATTTTCACGTCGAAATATCTTGGACAATTCTTTTGAAATACGATATAGAAATAAGCTGAAACCTGGGACAGGATGCAGGATACTTTAATGTATTTAAATTAATCCCGAAAAGCATTATTGAACTAAAACACTTACGATAAAATCCGCCGGGCACAGCTCCAGCTAAAACAAAAAGAACACGCAGCTATAATAATAAAAATATAATATGTATCATGAGACACATAGACATATGTGTACGGACACATGACCATCTGACCCGAAACTAGGCATAGGCAAAGGTTATGCCTAATTTCGGATCAGATAATATCTGACAGTTCATGAACATACGTATATCGTAAGTCTAGAAACGTATTTATGTAAACACATGTATACTCCAATAGAGAAAAATTATTAATGCTAGTCATACAAGCATTCCTCCTGAAATTAAATCCACTATCATCGGCTATACAGTCAGAGTTACGAATTACAAGCTACAACAGAAATAAAATACTTTTTCTGAAATACGTTAAAAACAACCAATATTATCGAATGTTACTTTGCCGAAATCCAATAGAGAATTTAAAAGTTCTTTACAACATTCTGCGAGGTTAATACATGGTGGTACAGAAAAAAAAGCAAGTCGTCGTAAATCTACTGACATGATGATGATATGTGGGGTGACAAACTAATCGCTGATTGTTGAAAAGCTCTTTTAAATTTCATTATGTAATAAATATCTCAGGCTTATTATGGTCTTAATTAAACATATTTTTCCTTTGGAACATCCTATGACATGTCACATTGGTATATACATTCAAACGTCTTACTAACCACAGTAGCTGTCGACGATACAAGAAGTATTCTGATTAAAATAAACATTGTTACCCACTTTTCCATGAACGAATTGTTGATATTTCTTCGCCTAGGACACATTGGAACGTCTAATAGTTTTATAATTACCCTAGCAATTATTATCAGGTGCATATCATTATAATGACGGTAGATCAAGCAGTTCATTACGCAATTTATCATTTCCTTTCAAAAAACTAAGACTATGAAACACATGAAGAAACACACAAACTATTAGTGTTAAATCATTAAAAACACAAATTATTATTCACCATTATAAGATACCGTCTATGGTACCCTTGAAGATCTATGGGATTTACTTACCTTAGAATATTCTGCCGTTATTAAAGAATACTTTGTTTGATGAACCTTAGGATTTATTGCCAGTGGTAGGAAATAAAACAAATTTTTGAAGGATCCTTACAGCATCCCTGCTCGGGGTTCGATTCCACGTAGACGTAGTTGTATTTGACTTTGCAGATGTGTACGTGGCATGGGTCTTCAGGGACGTAGAATGGCGTCATTGGCTCGTATCCTCGGCATATTGGTGCTGGTAAAGACATTATAAAATATTGTCACTGAATAAACTTGACGGGGAAGATTTCTTTTAGTTAGAATATTTTTTATAAAATAGAGCAAACTATACTTACAGACATAAATCATCACTGGTACAGAGTAAAATTTGGTTTCTGTAAAAAAAAGGAAAATATTGTTATAGTTGCCATTATCTTTTTTTGAAATAAAATAATTTGTTTAGATTTTAAGTAAATGCTACTTACCACTGTAAGGTACTGGTACTGGAATGAGCCTGTCCTTGCCCGGTGTGATAATGTAGCGGTTAACTGTGACTGGTACAGGAATAGGTTGGGAAGGCATTGGTACGGGCACTGGTACTTCCCTAGTAGGCCCGGGCACGGGAACAGGTATGGGTATGTTAATTGGCTTTGATGGAACTGGAATTGGAATAGGAACCGGGATTTCTTTTTCCGGTCCAGGCACTGGTTCAGGAATTAGGTATGGGACTTTTAATATTTTCGGCGGGGATGGAACCGGATATGGTCGGTTGACCAGGAATGGAAAAGGCACAGGTTTTTCAACTGGTACTGGCACAGGAACTGATGGACCGCGGATGTAGATCTTTTCTGGTGGGGAAGGTACTGGGACAGGAACGGGAATTATTCCCCGTTTTCCTGGTACCGGTACCGGTACCGGTACTGGGTACGGACGGGGCGGGCCTGGTACTACTACGGGTCGTGGACCTGTATATTGAAATAGTTGCTTTTCATACATACCCAATGTTACTTATGAATAGTATTTACATATACGACAGTCTAATAGTCTTAGTTTTTTGTTTTAAGTGTTAAAAAACTGCTTGATTTACCACATTAAATAATAATTCTAAATAAATCTGCGATTCTGAATGTAACATCGTGGGACCTTAACGAATATGCGATATAAATACTCAAACGTACGACATCTCATTGTTCACATAAACTTCCGTGAATACCCATACTTACAATCTGGTAAGATATCAACTGCGTCCGGCAATGGTATTGGACGTGGGAGATTCCATGGATCGGGAACTGGAATCAAAATCAATTTCAGCCATAATTTGACTTTTCAGCGTGTAAACATCATTATGATGTTAAAAATAAATAGAAAACTGTCACCAACCAAGGCATGAAAAGTAGAACCTACCAACACATCGATTGCACGGTGCACACTTGGGATAGAGGGAACCGAACACAGAGGTGAAACAGGCGCAGACATAGCAGCCGCCGTACATGGTCAGTTGGAACATGTCCCCTGACTGGGAGCATCTTGGTAACCCTGACAAAGATTATTAAACTGTTATTCCATTAAAATAAACAAATTATGCAAATTTCGCAACAAAATGTCATCATCACTAAATAGTATAAAACAAAATCGCTTCCCGCTGCCTGTTCCTATATATGCTTAGATCTTTAAAACTACGCAACGGATTTTGATGCTTTTAATAGATAGAGTGATTCCAGAGGAAGGTTTATACTCGTATGTATAATACATGCATAATATAGTATAGAAACACTGATAATTTTAGAGGTTTCTACTGTGATGTCGTGAATAAACACATTTTTTTGCGCTTACATTGCAAACAACATTATTACCTAATCCACCTAGGTTCAGGAGAAGTTCGCTCGGTAAGAAGAATCGCGATTCCACTTCCGCGTCCGCCTCCGCTTCCGATAAAGCCTGCCTTTCATCAACTGCAAAGAGATATCACGTTCATAAAATAGGAGACAATAACTTTATTAGAAATGTCTCTCCTTTCGTAATGAATTAGATAAAGCTATAGTCTGCCGTGCGGTTTGGCAAGAGTTTATACTCGCACATCTAAACGATCATTGGAGAATTCCCAGAAATGTTCTTTTACTATATTGTAGGCTAAAGTTCGGCCGCATTCCACCTGATAGAAAACGCAGATGCGTCTTAAGGTGGAGCATGACGTGCCTAGGAAAATTCAAATTCAAATATCATTGCTTTGAAGAGTGCTAGGTTGTGTGTTCGGAAATACAGACGCAGACCAGTATGCGTCCTCACGCTGTTTTACTTGACCGTTACATAAACTGTTCTCATCCCTCGTCAATTCCGATGTTCGCGTCAGGATTGCAAAGTACGGATAAAGTTATCCAAGAGTACCGTATAATTAGCCTAAATTTTGCGTGATATACTGGTGTAATCGAAACAAGTCTAATTTACTTTTTTATATATTCAGAAATTCAAGGAAGGTACCATTAAACGGATGTAATAGTTTAAAAACCTTTAGAAGTAAGAATTTTAAATTTCTAAAATTTCAAAATGAACTTACCCTCCGCCACGATATTCGCAGCCAGCAAGCAGCAGAGAACCAGGAATCTGACGGCCATGTTACTAGTACTTTTGCAATGGACCCAGTGAGCAGAATCGTTAGCTCACTGAAGATGCTGATTCCCCACTCGCTTTGCCTTTTAAATCCCATATGCTGAACGCGTTGATAGCCATAGAAAATCGATTCAGTTATTAAAATTTCTAAATTAAAAATTTTCATAACATTTTAATATAAGTAACGAGCCGTTAAGTTAAATTGGTAACGCATTACCACTTTCATCATGTTAATGATCTGTGACGTCAACAGATGTGATATTAGCATGCTCGGTCATTGCTAAATTTGCTGTCTTCGAGCGAATAGGTATTGCCAGTTTTATTCTATATTTAGTGTTTTTGTCTCATTAATCTAAGTTATACTAAAAGGTCATTAATAATTACCGTTTTTGGTAAAATAATACTTGAACTCTGAGGTCTGAGGCCTTTTTGTATCAGCTTTATGTCGAAGATTCAAGAACTTCTCGTAATTCCAGGTTTATTCCATCATGCACGCCTTGTACCCTTTGCTGATTAACCTCAAAAAATGTAAAACCGACCAGTGGTTCTGTTTAAGAATGGATTATTTTTGTTATTAATTATTTTAGAAAATGAATGACTGCCTCGTTGGTCGTGTTGGTTGCAAGTGCGACTGCCGAACGGGAGGTCCTGGGTTCGGTTCCCGGGTCGGGC
>DWDV01002973.1:0-11012 GCA_018245615.1 Mimoniades ocyalus | reverse complement strand
TTCAGAGCCTAGTGAGTCATGTTCCCAAGTTGCCAGTCACGTTCAACAGTCGGTGCGGGTGTCTGATGGGAGGCAAGTTCGACACAAGCTGGTCGAGGCCTCCCACAGAGCCCTCACGCTGTACTGATATCGTATCCATATCGCCCTTGCTCTTGCTAGGTTCACAAGCGTATCATTAGCACAAGTTCGTAGTGTATATCTCGGGCCAGATTCGTTTACTAAAAACAAACCTAATGCGAAGAATGACCGCTCTCAAGGGTATTTGCGTCACCGTTCCGTCGCATTCCAAGAACAACCAGTTTGTTCTCACGCCATCCGCGTACTAAAATCGCACTGCGTCACTGCAATTAATCTGCGTATTATATTTTTACCTTTATTTGTTGGATTTTATATCATGAACAGTGGCTAAAGGTTGTTATCTACTTCTACCTTCTTGATTTTAATATTATAAAAAAAACCAACATTTTCCCATATATTATGATAGCCGTATTGTCACAATACAAAATCAATGACTGCGTTTCTTAATATAAGTTTGGTTCTAGAATGTTTTAGATAACTGCTTCCAATTTTCAATATACCTTAATTTTAAGTATTATTAGTATCCTACATTAATATTGCTCATTCATTTTCCTCATGTTGACTCTTATTACCTATACATTCAATTCCCTTAACAATTACCGGCTAATGTGGCTAGTATAGACCATAAATGCTAGCGTTACAATTATTATAAAATTCGAGGTACGTAAGTATAGTGTACGATATATGTAAGTTACTGCGATATTTTCCTAATTCAAATGTTGCTGAACGCCTGTAGTATGAAATATTCCCGCTGGAACTAATAGCCGACAACGTGTAAACTCCACTTGTCGCTTGACTCTCTCGATCAACATTTGGCGATCATCCAAGTCTAGAAAATATCGGGAGATTATCGCGTTGGAACAAATGTGATATAAGTAATACCCACTTCGCTAATCCGTTTGTTTCGTTCGGAAGATTTGTTCTTGATTGAATACGGAATTCAGTCACGTTTCAGCCGAACTCCGAGAATTCTTTTCCCTTGATCCTATAATTTCGTTCAGTTTATCGTCCCATTCAATCATTACACGATCGAACGGCTCAAGTTTTGACTATAATTGCCACAACTCCGAGCGACATAATAGTCCTGCTCCGTAACTAAAGCGAGGGTAACGTTAGTCAAAAAAATTTAAGAAACTTTTCTTTTGATGAACTCTTACGTTGAATACAAATTTTAATATTGATAACACATCGCGGTCTATATGCACGCCCCCATGTTAAATACTTCTGCGCTCCATCACCAAAATCTCATATGCAATATCAAATAATATTACATTTTTACTTCAGTCCAATGTTAGACACTGTCTACAAACAGCTCAATTGGAATACATACTATTCAGAAGAAACCAAGCAATATTAATGTATGTAAATTCGGTTCCAGCGCAAACGAACCCTTAAAAATTGAGAAGGTCCTGGTATTATCTTCAGTTTTTGAATACTTAATTCAATTGTATCGCTGCTGTCGCCGCACTTCAAGTCGCTGAACAATTATAGTTACTGTGTTGTTATCGTAACCGCTCAACGTTCATAAGTTTGCTACTGAACAGTGCAGTCGACGGTCCGTACCATTCCGTATTACTTACAACAAACACACCTCATAGCTGCTGATGCCTACCTGCCTGACGAGTGCGCTGTGCTTTACGTGTAACCTACTCAGTGTTATCAATATTGGAGTTCTCGGCTAGCCGCTAGCCGGCCCAGCAGCTCGTGCAGGCGCCTGTCACATGTAGCTGCTCGCATTTTTGCGTGACTGTGACATGTTAGGGCACTTGTTCTGATTACAATTGCGAGCTCATTTTTATTAATCATTACATCACATCCTGTTCCAAAAGTGCACTTTTTATGATGTATACGTTTCTTATAATATCCTATTAGGATTACTGTCTACTTTGTACATACTAGCAAACAAAAAAAATATTGGTAAGTAAAGTATAAGATGACGTGTAAATGAGTCTCTAGAATATTTTTTCCTATGTCGTCCATTTTCAAAGACAGTCTCATTATTGGGCACTGACCTCCTCTCAATAGCAGCAGGTGACAAGGCTTGAAGACATAATCTGACAGATTGGCTCAGTCCGAGTTTGTCTACCTTCTTATAAAGAACGTTATGAACATAAAACTCATGTAACTTCGTAAAATTAGAGGTGAGTGCCAGGAAACCCCAGATGCCGAGAATGGGAGGTTGAAATTAAATCTAGGTAATTATCAAAACTTATCATTGCTACTATATTTATACGTATTATTAAATATCTTCCATATTTAGTATCAATCCAACCAAGCAGAATTACTTATAAAACTTTAAAGCATTAATACTTTAAGCTTCTTAGGATCTCTAAAATCAGCGAACTCCAGCTGACATTATATTAAAGCTTCAGTGTTGAAGTCTGCGGAAAACGTGCACGATTCCAGTTCGCTGCATTTTTATCTGGCGGCTGTCGCGAGGCGTGAAGTGTGAGCGCAGTAGAGATTTCCGTCGATATAAATCCCGGTGCACGATATCTTCACTTTATACGACCACGTCCTCCGCCAATCCGCGAATTTGTGAGCAGATCGGCCACATTACCCCGCGTCTACAACGTGAATTCGCCAAATGTTGCCGCCAACAAAACCGTGTTCTCTCCGCTTCTCACGTTCCGCCTCGAATTCCTAGTAAGCCATATTCTCACGTCCGTCACATCGACGAGGGCGGATTGAGCTTCCGTTTTATTTTGTTATTGCCGGAACAGAAAGATGTGAAGCCAAACCTGAATTCCAGAATTATAGAGAACGGTAAACAATAGGCAACGGTCCGTCAAGTGGCGGACGGCTGACACGCGGAGGTGACAGGGGCCGTTAGCAGGCCGTTAGAGGCTCGAGTGATATATGAGCTGCGAAGTGGCTTGCCCGCGCCGCCACTTCACGCTTCGCAGCCGCATTGCGTCCACAAAAAGATAAAACGATCTCCAAATACGCTTCACAAGTGGGCCGCTACAATAGGGTAAAGTAGCGCGCGCCTTTATGACTTGCCCATGTACCTAGCGTATCGTCGTTCAATTTGTGATGTGTGGCCCTGCTTCATGTCTTGCTTCATCGAGTTTGTGTCTAGACAACGCTCATTTTAGACTAAAACAAATGGCCTACTCGATAACTACCTAGCCGCCTATTTCAGTTATTAAGGTACTAACAATTGTTCACAATTTTATTGGAATATTCAGAATAAAAATGAAATATCCTTATAATTGTCCGCTGGTTAACTCCAAAATTCCATAGACGAAGATTTACGTCGTATTCGCGATCTCAAATCATGAATATTAATTGTAGATTTCATAAACATTAACGAAGTTTTTGGGAAAATTCAGGCCCTTCTTATCGCAAGCAACGCTGAAGTTATAAACGTCTATAAGAGTAAAAGCTAAATGGCCCGAGTGACTCTCGCTAAATTCCGCTCGCGAGTGCTACTTGTACCTAGTGCTGCTGCACTAAAATTTAAGCTCATTAATTTATGAATATTTAAATTCAGTTATTTAATGCTTCTCAGATTGTCGCTATAATCTCTTTGTCACTAAATACATACAAGTTCGTAGAGCTATAAATTTGCGCAGCGTGTAACGAGTTTAAGTAGGCTTTACGAATACTCGTAACATATGTACATTTATTCACATTTACGTTTATAATACTAAGACGCGCAGATTGGTGAGTTGAAAGGTTAGTATATTAACGTATCTCTGAGCTAATGGGGGCACCCTTAATGTAAATCTATATTTTAATTTATTATTAAACGTATAATAAACGTATTCATTACATTGACTATCTTGAAGTTATTAATTGGCGGCATTTATCGTAGCCAGGCGCAGAGGAAGGAACCTTGTATCATAACTTGATGCCAAGAGGCAAGTCCGGTACAAATGACGGAGCGGCGTGTAGTGGCTTAAGTTTCCAAGATTTCTGCCACTGCTACTACGCTGGATACGTCCATCTTAATATTTGGCCATATTTCTCCGACGATTATATATTATCCGACGATGATCCAAATGTTTTTCGAGTTTTCTTATAATATTACATGCTTTATATTATCCTCACTTGTACGTATAAATAATGAACTTTGAATGAGTTTGTCTCTAATCTCCAGATGTCCAAAATGTTAAAAATTTTGCACACGTGTTAAGAACCGAGCGCAAGACCATTTTTACATAGTTAAAATACAATTTTCTCACTAATTAATTATAATAAAATGTATAATTGCCGTTATAAGGTACTACAGGTAACATTTGAAGCGATATGACGTGAACATTCTTTGTCCAGTCACTGGCGGCGCTACACAAGCCGCGTACGTTTACCGAAATATAGGTGTCCTTCCGGTCTTGATCACATTCGGAGATTATTTTCAATTGTGTTTTTAGTTTTTCAAAACTGCAATGCAACAGTGTGAGAGATTTTATCTTGCTATGGAATTTATTATACCCACCGTATGAAGCGTCGTCATATGTACAAATTAAGTTTAAAACAGCAACGTTGGAAAACCGTGCATTAAAACTATGAATTGTCCCTGAACTCAGGCGACATATCTGTTATAGAATAGCACTGATTCGCGCAGTTGTATGAATGAGATTGTTACTGTCCACGTCCTCGTATGTTCGTAGATGTATGTAAGAACCTTCTTATGTACTAGCTTTTGCCCGCGGCTTCTCTCGCGTAGAATTTGGTCTGCCACATTAAGTTTCGTGAGAGATACATAAATATATTTTTTTGCTATTAGTTACTCGTATGGTATCTAAAAACACAATTCTATAATCAATTCAATAAAAAAAACCAATTCTAATACGAATGAAATTAAAATGAAAAGTAATCTATATTTCTGTTTAAAATAAACTAAAAGAATAATAATGCCTACTGTACCAAGTAGCAAACCGCTTCAAGAATCGAATTAGTTATACGTTAAACTAACCGTTATTCTTAACCTAACAAAATTATATTAATGTAATGAAAACAAAAAATAATTTATTTACTTGCTACTAATAAAAACTATATTATCCAAATAGCTGAAACTACAATCCTATAGTTGAATAAACAAAAAAGAACAATTCTTATACGACTGACTGCCTCGTTGGTCGTGTTGGTGACAAGTGCGAATGCCGAACGGGAGGTCCTGGGTTCGATTCCCGGGTCGGGCACTACTAAATTTTCTAATTTAAATTTTCTACAGTGGCTCGGAGTCTGGACATGTACCCGGTGTATGGCTATAGGCTTACCACCTATTCCATAGTGGGACGCAAACGTAACCGGTGAAGCGTGAGAGTACAGACACTACACTTATCTGGTTACCACTTCAGGCATTACGAGTGCGGTGTTATTTTTTTTATTACTTCTTGCAACGCGAATGTTGATGGACGAAGTGGGTCAGATACCGGCTGACGAGGGAGTCAGGAGTCGCCGCAATCGCGAGCGATACGAATGAGGAGCCCGTTACGTCTGTGAGGACAGAAATACTTGGCACTTAATGATCTCTGCCTAACACTGCATGACCGGCCGTAATGATATAATGATATAAGATCACGTAACATCACACCTGTACTCCCCGAAGAGGTAGGCAGAAGAGTGTAGTACACTCCCGCGTTTCACCAGTTACGTTTACTAATAAAAGAATTCAACACTTCGTTGCCTAACATAAATAACTTCCGTTTGGTTTTTACATTTACCTCTTCAGGAAATACTGTTGTTTTCATTGAAAACCTTAAGTCTTGTATACGGTTGAATACTTAGCTCTATTTTAAATATACCTAGATTTTATAATATCTTTTGTACTGAATTTGAACAATTTGTTATAGATATAATCGATCGTTTTATATACGATCGCGACTGGTCTATTTGTGTTGTGGTTAGTGACCCTGACTGACAATGAGGCGGAGGTTGTGGGTTCAATTCTCACCCGGAACAATGTGTGCGGTTAGCGCGAGCGATTCTTTTGTGTGTGGGTATATAATTATGTATAAAAATATATGTATATATTTGTGTTTATTCTATATGTGTACGGGCTTAGAATTTAGATTTACTAGCCGGGCGCCGAGTTCGGATCCTAGCTTTCAACTTTAAGAAGCTGCGTGCATTTTTTAAATTAAACATCAATTATCATTAGATACTGTGAGGTACGATCGTGAAAAAAATACATACATTTTCGACTTATCCGTAATGTTCTCCACGGGGCTCTGAGAAGGCGATTTTGGAAAGTAGATAATTGTGCTGTAAATCCTTCTCACTGAGTCAAAAAGACGCATATCCTAAAGCAGTAAGATAAAAAGGATAGTAGAGATCATGTTGATGAAATTATGGGTAAAAAACCCCCCAGGGGAGTCCTACGCAGTAGCGTAGCTGGGTCTCAACCGCCCGGAGCGGAAGAAAATTTTGCCGCCCCATTAAAAGTTTGTTTTGCCATATGACAATCACGTCAACAAAAAAAGGTCAACTGCCTTGATGTATTGTTAAAACAATTATTATTATTTATTCTAAAATTTTATCACCCTCTGAACAATCCTATTGCCGCCCCCTAATAGGAGTAAGTGCCGCCCGCCCACGCTACGCCACTGGCCCTACGCCCAGCACTGGACCAACACAAGATGAAGACGACGGCAATAAAGTTGATAATGATAACAATGTTGATGAATCTGATGTTGTTGATAATGAGTACAGTGACGCACCGTGCAACACGGGTAGATCAACGTCAGCGTGAATTCAATATTAATATTCATTAACGACTTAGTAAATATTATGAATGGAAATGATCTTGTGTGTCTGTCACGAGTATTTAAACATGTATACGTCTAATTACAAATGTTACTATAAGTCCTTATCTGGTTTGTAGCCTTGTAGAGTCGGATGTCCGTCACATGGCTGACATGCGTCAAGAGTCATTATAGTATGGTTATTATAAAGAACAATGGAGGAGACGGGGCCCTTGTCCAGTACTGGACTGTACAGGCTGATGTTGATTATTTACAACTACTAACCGCTAAGCGAGGATTCCAAGCTCGCGTGGGACAATTTTCGATTTTCATAACTTGAAATTCACCGTTCGAAATTCGAAATTCCCGGTGTATGCGACTGGCTCAACTCTATTACATTATTATATAACTGATGAAAAGGCGAATTACTACACTCATATGTCTACCCCTTCGTGGAAATACAGGGGTGATGTTGTAATAAAATTGCTAAGTAGAAAGTTGTTAATGTTCCAAAAATGTATTTCCACATACGTCCAATACAACATTCGGTGATTAATACATTAATAAAATTAAACTGCATGTTTAAATGATGCAATGTAATGGACGTACATAGCTGTGGGTCGCCGATACGACCTCAAATCGCATTTACACACATCGAAGAATGTGGTCTAACTTGACATGTTTGTAGGTAGCTGTGTAAAATATCAATATGTCAATCTATAACTACATATTTTACTGATAAATTTTATATTACGTAATACTTTTTGATAATATGTTGGATTAAAAATTTAAATCGTTCTTAATATATGCGAAATATCCAATTTTATATATACGCACATGGACTCATTCACGCACACATACAAAATCACGCATTTTAAGCTTTCGGACTAAAACAATTTCTCAGAAATGTATGCATTAATACGTGAAGAGAAATATTGTAGGGCTTGTTTAAGAATATCGGACGCGGATCTGTGGGAAAGGTATAGTTACCGTTCATATATAGGAGGAATGTAGAAAGATTATACCTTTATAAGTAACATAACATGACGCCTGTATTTCCCTGAAGGGATAAGCAGAGGAGTGCGTGTAGCAGATACACTTGATTCAGCAGTGATTTTGTAATGGAAGCTGTGAGCATTACCACACACCAAGCGCAAATTCCGAACCAGAGCTGGCTACTGGGTATTTGATGTTAGCAAAACCCTACCGAGACGCGGCCGCCACTCGATGGCCTTTTCCCATCGGCTATCGGTCTTTCGATAATTCCGATAATTTCGATAATAATAAATTCAAAACCGCAAAGTTCTTACGATCCGCAGATGGATTCGAATCGCAGATACTAGGAATGGGGAAGGTTTTAATCTGAAACACACTAAGCTATCGATGCGGCAAATGCTTTATGGTTCTTTTTTGTTCTTGCGTCCTAACATCACGATTATCGTGACTCTAAAGACATTGATATTGTATGATAAAAAAATATTCGATAAAACGTTCGACTTGGAGTGGTGCAGAATCGCACATAGAATACAGAACGAGTTTATTATGTAAAATACATATTTGACGGTCACACACATAACGACATGCCTGTTTTTCGAAAAGGTAGGCAGAGGGGTGTTGTACACTCCCCCTATTAACCAGTTATGTTATAAGTCCCGCCATGGAATGGGAGGTGGTTCTATGGCTATAGGCTATTAAAAGAAAATTTTTTTCACACGCGGCCTTTTCATCTTTAACAGATATGTACATACGTAGATAGACATTTTTAGAGCCACTGCCTCGTTGGTTGTGTTGTTGCAAGCGGGACTGCCGATCGGAAGATCCTTGGTTCAAATGCCGGGTAGGATCTATCACTATCAGATTTTTCTAATTTAAATTTTGTAGTACTAGCTCGAAATCTGGATATGTGCCCGGTGTATAGCAATAGGATCACTACTTATTCCATAGTGGGACGTAAACGTAACTGGTGAAACGTGGGAGTGTTCTACGGGATATATACATTCCTCTGCCTACCTCTTCGGGGATGACATGCGTGATGTTACGTTACAGAACAAGTACTTTTGTTCACAGAGATATGTCATCGGTGGCTATCCAAACCAGGACACTTGGTGCAGCCGTTTGGACCATTGGGCTGGTCTATTCGAGATGAAGAAGTAGAGTGAAGATGTAATCTTAATAATAATTTTACAGAGTTGTTTTCGGAACCGCCATTATTGAAATACTCCATTTGTCATTACGAGGGCGGAGTGTGATGACCCCAAGTATTGTTCCGTTTTTCAATGTAAAACTATCAATATATAAGCATGTGTTTAGAAATGTATTTAGTAAATCTAATTATAAACGTTTATCAGCTGTCCAAAGAAAGCACGGCTTCAGTCTAAAAATATAGTTTGCTATCAACAGCCGAGTGTGAGTCGTGCCGAGATTAATATTAGTGTACGAATGAAACACGATTTTCAAAAAATTCACTTTTATTTATTACGTAATAAGGTCGCGTTTGACTGCTATCCCGCGTGATGGTAAGCGTGATGCAACCTAGAACGTAATACGCTTGTCTAGACAGCGCCTATTACTGGTACCATCTCTTCTAATTTTGACCGAAACCGAAACCGAAACCAATACTTCGATCGAACACTATTATTAACAACAAAACGTCGAACGACATTCATTTTCACGAACATCATTCTTCTAACTTATGTAACCACATAATACAGTGATTGATTTAACCAAAGATCCGGCTCCGATTCTCGGATGCTACAAAGCGATAAAGATCTCTGATATAGAATTATAAAAATAAATCAAGTCATTATTATACTTGATGTGTTCATTGGAATTACATTTAAGAGTGACTCGTGCGTATATAGTTAGAGAAAAAAAGTAGTTTATCAGCCGACTGTTTACCACGCCACAAGCTCTTGACGCTTACTTTGGGATCAGATAGCCGTGTGTGGAGATGTCCTAAGATATTATTATTATTAAAAAGAAAACTACTTGTGTACATTTTTTTAATATTAAGACATTAGCCTGCTAACTCACACACAGGTGGTGTGGTACACTTTGGCCTGATCCTTCTCATTCTGAGAAGATCTGGCTCCAACAGGGTTTATGATGGTGACTAATATTAACTGGCCCATTCTTTCAATGGTGAGTTAACCTGACCGCTAAATCAGATTACACGTCCATAAACGAAATATTACTTTCATAATACAATTTATAATAGTCCACGCTTATATTTAAAAAAGAAGTATATAAAATTTGACTTTTTTGTTATATTGAATTAATGTTAAATTTAAATTGCATGAGCATTTAAATGTATTCAAACAGAAACATAAAAAAATATCCTGAGCCACTTTGATTTATATATTTCGAACGCAAGAAAAATAGATGTAAGAGCCTTTGCAAGGGATTTTTTACATATAAACTCTGTTCTTGAAATACATTTTCCGCAAAGATTTTTATTGCATTTAGCACAAAGGCTCTTACATCTATATCTCTTGCATTTTAAATGAGTCAAATTGGCTCAGTCCATAAATCTAGTGTTAATGATAATGTAGGGCAGGTGTATCGCTTGCATCTTCCTGTCGGCGCCTGTGTACGTAAATTATATAACACATTCATAATACAGATGTTCGGTAAGCAACTGTATACATATGTTACCTACATGCAATAATATATTATCATTGATATTTGTTCTCGTCAATGGGTCACCAGCTTTAACTATAGATTCATTATAAACTTGATGTAAACAAAAACTCATAATGTCAATAAGCTACGTTTAATTTACAACCTATTTAACCACAAGCCACAACACATTATTATTTAGTATTTAATGATAGCTCTGAAATTGTCAATTGTCAAGCTAACGGGATAAGAAATTTGTTTCACCTGTTTCTATTGTCTGATAATAGATGGCGTTGAACCATAACTAAAACACGGTATTGAAGTTTTGTACGTTTTACAATTATTTTCAGATGGGAACATTAGATTAATGGTTTATGGAAAAGTCCCAGACGTATGCTTTATGAGATCTGAACTTAATGAGCTGTCACAAATACCCAGTAAGGGTATTTCCCGAGACCAAACAACGCTTACTGCACACGCTGTTTTTGCTGAATTTATACGTTGTCATACATACCATATACATTAATAGGTATACCATTATACCATATTTATAGGTGAAAACTTGTAAATGGCTGTCTTATGCTTACTTATTTGTTTGTTATGCTTTGTACTAGCTGTAAGTTT
>DWDV01002972.1:0-11012 GCA_018245615.1 Mimoniades ocyalus | reverse complement strand
TCCATAGCGAAGCATTTTCCGAAGCGGTGGTAGTTTCATCTTGACGTACAAAAAGTGTTGTAATGAACCAATTTTGATTAAATGATATTTGAATTTGAATTTGAATTTGAAACACTTTTGAAACAGGTATCATATTACGAGAAAATGCGTTATAGATGAGAAGGTAAGCACAAAATTTTTGTACCAAATTGTAAAGAGAATGAATACAGATGAAGCTGAACTACTCGTATTATAGATTTTAGCATAATAACACGGTCGATGAAAAAAATACATCGTATTGACGTGCTTGGCGTAATGTGAGTTACCTATTGAAAATATGACATTATGATAAATGCATTCAGTATACTCAACAATACATCTTCGTTCGATTCCCTGTTAAGTTGTCGTCAGAAATGTATTTCATATTTTTAGCATTTCAAAGATTTCAGCGATGGAAATAGAAATATTATATGAAAAGAAGGACCATAAACGTTAAATGTTAGTATAATCTTCATTATAGTATAGTCATGACCACTGTGTGGGAATCGCGCCCACGACCTCTGGCCCAGGAGTCTTGTTAATTAACTTATAAAACACACAAAATTGCTAATAAAATCAACGTCCACAATAGAATAAATTTATAATGACAAATTACTGATAGGCTCGTAGAAAATTGTTTTCATGACATTAACGAACATTATGTCTTACAAATAATACAATTGTACAAAAAATAACTATTCTTAATTCAAATATTATTTACTAATTAAAATATATTTGAAATTTCCATAACGATAACATAGAAATTGTTTCCATTGTGTTTTGACATCGAAATAATTGTACCTATATTTATTTGTAATGGTGACATTCTTAACTTTTAACTATATCATGGTAATGTCATTTTAATATATGTCATTTTACGTTTACTTGAGTATTAGCTGAAATATAAGAAACTAAAAGATAAATTTTTCACCTAACCTAATCTAGCCTAGGGTTACCTAGTCAGGCAAACCTAGCTTCGCCTAACCTAGCCTCGCCCTACCTAGACTACCCTAGTCTAACATTAGATTTATGTTTACGTTATTTTTACGTGCACATAAGAGCTTTTTATTTTAAATTTAGAATGAAAGTAAACGCTGACATGAGAAGAAAAACAAGTTAACAAAGCTTCATATTAAATAACAATTGGAAAGTATTCAATGTGTAGCCCTTCCTCGTCACCTGCATCCATCAACATTGGCATTGCATATTTGTATCGTCGTTCTTTCAAGTTAAGGGACCAATTAATTTGAAAATTAAAGTTTTAGCATCGAATAATTTGAGGCTTTGCATAACAGCTTAACAGTTACCCGAGCAAGCTCGTGTTACCAAGAATGTCGGCACTTAGATCCCCTCATTTGTCTCTCGTCGCGTATTTTCACAGTTAATATTTCAGTTGAATCAAATTACGCAACTTGTAAGGTCGCGGGAATATATTGGGTAACGGGCCCCTTTATGTTGAAGGCTGAATATCTGTACACAACTGTTTTTTTATGGAGAATAGCAAATAAGCATGAGTTCTGTGAGTATAGACTACAGAGTTAGTTGACATTCGGTGTCACTCGCCTATCCTGTAAGATACCTGGCGTGATGATATAATAGTGTAAGGAATGGCTAACGGGTAGGTAAAAGACAGAACTGGCCACTGCTAACCATGAACACCTGCAAATTACCTGAATTAGGACTTCAAGGACAAGACAAATTGTCGTCAATTTTAGTGAACGTTAGTCGTAGATGCGTCGCTTTTCCTGCGAACTGAGATGGTCGCAATAGTCAATACTTAAGTGCAATTGAAATTTACAGAATTCAGACTGAAATACATATTACATATCGTATATGTCATGTAAATAACGTTTCTTCTTGATAGAAAGAGGTGTAATAGCGACAAAATCGTTGACAAACATTTCTTTGAAGAGTTACAAAGTTTAGTTATTTGCCTTGTTGGTCGAGTGGTTGCAGGCACCTCTGCTGATGTATAGGTGCCGGGTTAAAATCCTGGGTCAAGTACTATCAGATTATTCTAACTTAGAATTTCTACTTACAATTCCTAGTAGTGGCTCGGAGTCTGGATTTGTGCCGGATGTATGGCGATAGGCTTATCGATTATTTCGTGGTGGGACGTAAACGTGAAACGTGGGCATGTACTACACTCCTTTGCCTATCTCTTCGGGAATGACAGGCATTATGTTTAGCTACGTTACAAAGTTTAGTTATTGTCTCATATATTACAAAGTTGTCAACGTCATAGTGTATCGAATTTAATTGTTACAAAAAATACATACGTAAGTAATCGGACCAACCGGAAGTAAAATATTTGTGTATTTCAAGACAACGAAGAGTAGCTATAAGAGTCTTTTTACGATGCGTAATTTAAACTAAAAAATGTTGGCGGTAGTATTTAGTTTAATGTATCTTTTTACTTGCGTGTATGTAGACTAATTAATGCGGAAGCAGCACATCAGGTCTCTAAGCATACAGATAACTCGGGCTCGGTACTCTGCCCACCCCATAACGTGCGTCTTATAAATACCTCTCCATGTGATAAAGCTGTACATTCACTCTAATTTTGATAAAAATTGAATATACAATAACAATATTTAAAAGTACATAAATAACTAAGACCTGTTAACTAGATTTTAATAAACATTATACACAAGAATAATTAGAGTATAAAATTTTTTATCATTTTTAAACGTCTTGCAAATATTTGTTGACGAATATTACTCGGCGTTCTATTCAACATGTTATAGAAAGGCTTAATGTGATATTTCAGGAAATGTAATATTAGCATTTTAAAAAGACCTAAATTTAGGTGCATTTTAATTTATTATTATTAATATCTGTATAATCAAACCGGATCCTTTTGCAGTAATCAAAAATCACTGGGGAGGCAAATATATTTATCCTTAGACTATCTTCTGCATTCATCATTCTCTTCATACGCACGCCTGTTTCGGATGTTTATAATTCGTTGTGATTCAACTCTAAACTCATAACATATTCAAGCCGTTGTACATACGTTACATGAGTATATTCATTCTTGTCGGTACCTACTCCTGCCTTTCCCTTTAAGAACATTTCAAATTTATTTTCCAGTCTCATAATCTCCGATCTTCTAATAGCCGCTCTTTTATACCCCTGTTTATTTTACCTTCCCTTAGTACAAAGTATTTTCCATTATTGCCGTTCGCCCTCGGAATAAATCTGTTTCTTTCAAGTTCGTCAAGCTGCGTTCTGAAACTTATAAAAATTTCTAACCAAATATAATTATTTAAAGAACCGTTCTATCTTATATCTTTTCCCTCGGCTACTATGTGGTGTTGATTTTCTTACTATAGTTGACATATTTACTGTTTCTCAACTGGTATTACCTACTCGTTACTCGTTACTCGTGAACTAACCCGAAAACATCGGCCAACTTCGCCAATCGCCAGTTCATACATAACAATCATTACAATTTTAGAAAACACCGCACATTATAGTCGAACCAAAATGCTGAAATTCCAGCATTAACAGAATTCCAACAATAATTAGTTCAGAATGTTATGTAGCTTTTATGTACATAATTCTACCTTTTCCAAACATAATCATGTTTATTATATTTGCTGTTTGCCTGCTCTTCATACTGCCTCGTTGGTCGTGTTGGTCGTGTTGGTCATGTTGGCGGTTAGCGCGACTGCCGATTGGGTTTAAATACCGGGTCAAGGATTATTGGATTTTCCTATCTTAGGTTTATTAATCGTGGCTCGGAGTATGTGCCCGATGCATGGCAATAGACTCACCACCAAATGATATACAAATAAAATAATGATACATAAAAATCTTGTTGTTCCACTGAACGTAAAGAAAGTTCATCATCGATGCCAACTGATATAATATGATTGTGTTCATCACACAAATATTTGTCCCGAGTGGGAACCGAGTCTGTGACCCTCACAACAGCACTCACTACCCGCAGTAACAATTGACCAGACAGGAAACACACTAAGACATATTGACCTTTAATGTTTTTTTTCATCCAACACGCTCCGAACATAAGTTATATAGCTCTTTTACTTCTTTTAGACATAAATTCTTATCGGCAACATAATTTAAAACTCGCCTGAGTGCTTAAGTTTTCTTGGAATATCTTCTCGAGTTGAAGTACAATGAACGGAGTAATTTATTTATGGCCATTCTAGTATAAGTACCTACTTACTATATATTAGTTGTGACTGAATGTGAACCGGACTGTTTCCCCCCGGGGGACGTAGGTTCGATTCCCACCCACAATGAATATCTGTGTGATGAGCACAAGTATTTTTGTTCTGTCTGGGTGTAAAAAAAACATCTAATCAAGTATCAGCCCTCTGATTACCATACCACAAGCTTGTTATTATGTTTCATCTGAATAGGTACTCGTATATATCTACGAATATTACACCACCTGAATATACGACATACTGCACACATCAGTTTATGTCGCCAGTTTGCCACAGTCCATTTCTGAACATAGGCCACGCTTGATATAATTAAGGGTTTACTGTAAGTATATTAAGGATAATAAGTAAACACAACAAAACATTTGTTTTTATTTGCAGACCTTGTACACTTTTTATCTTTAATATTATACACATGAACAGGCATTCATAACAAGTGTCTGAAACACCTTAGATCTCTTTCATACAAAAAGAAAAATCTTAAGCTTTCAGACCGACGCAAATAATGTAATTCATTATGAAAATTGAATAGTTGTAATTTGTAATTTTAATGTAATTAGCTTGCCGTACAAAATGGTAATATTAAGATCACAGCTTGGACAGTCGGAGTCAACTCTGAACTAAACATGAACATGATATTTTTCCTTAACCGCCATTCATGTATAAAGAAAGCTATTCATTTAGGAGAAGTGAGTCCGGTCTATAAGGTTAAAGATAATTGACACTGGGTCTCTCTGCCTACCCCGCGGACCTAGCGTGACGATGTAACAAAACATAAAGTTAAAATAAACTAAAAAGAATAAAAAATATCAAATACCCAAAAAACATAATGAACTTTAAAATAAACCAAATAAAAAAATAATAATATAAAAACTAATAAAAAAACCGATTCAGGGTCAAATTCCTACTTAATTAAATTAAAAACAATTTATATTGTAAAACTTTTATGTTACCATAGCGCTTAAACGCAATGTTACCTTAATAGCGTTCCAACCGAGTGATGTATCCGACCGTTACGACATACGAGTATATAACTTTTGCAAATGTTCACGCATGGCCCTTAATACGTTCCGCGGCACATTCACACATCAACGCCTTGCTGTAATATGTATTACAAGATGAATAATTTCATTCACTAGAAAAATTAATCAAGACCATAAAATGTGATACGATAGGATTCTCTTTAAGTATTTATATAGTTAAACGTAACATCACGCGTGTAATCCCCGAAGAGGTAGACAGAGGAGCGTAGTACACTCGTGGTAGCGTGGAATAGATGGTGAGCGTAGAACATATACATATAAATTAAAAACACAACTAGAAAATATAAATTAAAAAATCTAGTAGTGTTCAATCTGGGATTTGAATCCAGGACCTCCCGATCGACAGTCGCGCTTGCAACCAACGAAACCAACGATGCAGTTGGTATTATCTCTATGTAGATAGGATTATTTATTATATTTATTTATACAAACAGTATTTATATAGTTCGGATATGTAAAGTGACAAAATTCATTCTCACAGAAGTTCAGACATGCTCGTTGTACACGATGGTGACCGGAAACGATAATAACATACGATAAAGGAAGAGCTGAGGAAAATTGCACTGCGCTGCGAAACATTGTCGCCGGTCAAATTAACATCGCTACATAGCATCCACCCTTTGGGAAATATGTTTATTTCATTTCAGCCAAGTGAGAATAACCCCGCTGGAACGGTGTTTTGACATGAGAGAAATGGGGAGAGACATAGTTTTTCAGTGTCCCATTTTTGTTTGTACAAACCGACCAGTTGTTGTTTAATTGTGTTTAAATATTAGTGACAGAAATATATCTGTTAGCCCAAACTTGACTGGAATATGACCTGAAGCCTTCTCATTTTTTAAGGAGACCCATGTCCAACATTGGGATGATAGAAGGGTTGATGATGATGATAAGTCATTCTTTTTCTTATTGTGCCTCTTCACTACTGAAGGTTGACCGTTAGATCCTTGTACCTCTCTCTATCCATGGCCAGACATAAGAGTTGTTCAACAGAGGTAATGTACAACTGAGGCGAAGCATGCGGCGATATCACCACATCTCGAATGCTTCGAGACGTCTTCGGGATCTTCTTTATAAGTTATTACATGGAATATTTGTGTAGAATATTTAATTAATTTAGTAAATATATTTGATTCAATTTTAATGGGGGAAAACCACCCAGAGACTTGACAGGACAGACTCTGCTTATGTTTTTTAGAAGAAGCAAAATGTATCACTGTATTGCTTTGAAATCCACCCCATTTACCAGATCTTCATTGCATTGACATTATGAATCATTTATATCCTGGATTTGCTTGTAGAAATGTATCAATATCAAGAACATCAGAGGAATTCATAGGAAAGGTTTCCAACTGCACTCGAGGGGTTCAAATGAAATAAAGCTGGTTATTTATTTTATAGAAGTGCCGTAAAAGAGAATGCGGTATCGAAGTTTACATGTGATTGTTCGAAATGCGTCCCAGCGGAAGCGCACAATTTATTCGTATACTTAAGAATTGGATGGCTGGTAGACATCCAATATTAGTAGTACGTATGGAGAGAAAGAGAAAGAACACATGGAGGTAGTAAATTTAGTTAAGGGTTTTTAGTTAGTAATTGCCATTTCTTCTACATGGTAGATAGTTAAGGCATGTAGGAGAAATGGCAGATGAAAGATACACAAGACAGATATTCATTGTGAATGTTCTTAGATGCATGTGCTGAGGGACACTATGATGGAGTAATAATAATAAATTATGCAGTGCATATTAAAAACTCTTATTTAAAGCAGCAAATAAAATTCTATTAAATGATACATATATTGTGTCCGGTGTAAGGTAATAGACTCACCACCTATTCCATAGTGAGACGTAAACGTAACTGGTGAAACGTGAGAGTGTTCTACTCTCCTCGAACTAACTCTTCATATATGATTCGGTTAATTATTTTTAATATGGAATTGGTTACGGACGAAGAAAATTGCTTTCTCGATAATGAAGAGGTTTAGAAGGGTCCAGGGAATGTCCTGAGAGCATTATAGAGTGCTAGCTATAAAGGACTCGCAATAAGAAAAATTTAAATATTCATCCCGTTTGTCCCTTCCGAAGCCACTTAAGCGATTGATTTGATTGCTAAGAAAACGCGTATAATAGTCAATAGCATTTGAAAAATATTCTCGTGGGACCCAAACGCGAAATAATTCAAGTTTTCTTCGCGTAATGTATGAAGATTCGTTTTTTGGGCTTTGGCTTTAATAAATAGTGCTTTTCAATTTATCACAAGTAGAAATTTAGTACATACGAGTATATTATGTATTACCGGTATTGGTTGCTAAGCATTTCAGTTCACTGTGATTTATAGATAATAATCTTTAGATTCCATTTCTTAATAATATACATGTATGTTTATGTAATATAATAGTATGTTTATGTAATTATGTACCTGTATTTTGTATCTTATAGTTTTCTGTATTTAATGTCGTTATGATGTTGTCGTTATGATGTTGTCCTTATGATGTCAGGATATCACTTTTATAGGCGCTCAAACTGACACCAAATTTGTCCCTAATACTCAAGAGCAAGTTGAGTGTTTCCTTGTAGCTATTAAAGTAACTTATTTTAATATAATTTCTCTGAAACGCCTGCAAATGAAATGGAAGGTAAAAGAAAATTAATTAGGTTGAGATAGGAAAAAAAGTACGAGTCCTTTTCTTTTCAACGGTCTTTGGAGAAAAGGAAGTGATCTAGAATATTTATGGTCCATAAAGGCAGTATTTTATGTTGAATTAACTTCAAAATGCTCCAACGAAATGCCGACCCGGTTTTTTATTTATTTCTATTATGAGAAAAGAAATTAGCATAAGCACTTAGCGGAGTTTAAGTAAGCACATCAAATAATCTCACTGGTCTCAAATTTATCGACTGTATAAATACTATTTGGGTTTGTTTCTTGTATTTTAATTCTAATTTTACCACATATGACACGACCTGTTAGGGTATGATCTGAGAGAATTTCGGGATCTGACAAAATATGATAAAATATGCTAGAAGTGCTGAACGGGTTCGAAATAACTATTTAGGATTTGTAACGATATTTTATACCTGAATACCTATTGATTCTTCCTGGTCTTGTTTGTTGCAAGCGCGACTGCTGATAGATAGATCCCGAGCTCAATTCCCGCATCGGGCACTAATGGATTTTCCTAACTCAGATTTTCTATTAGTGGCTCGGAGTAGCAGGTGTATGGCAATAGGCTCGCCACCCATTCCAAAGTGGAACGTCAATGTAACTGATGAAACGTGGGAGTTTACTACACTCCTCTGTCTACAAGAGGTAGAAATTATTATAGAGTCTCCTCATCATGCCTGTAATCCCTAAAGAATAGGGATTACAGGCGTGATGTTATGTTATTTTGTGCCTATTTTAAAACTTTGATCCTGCAAATGGACCCTGAGGAGACGCTATAATCCCTAAAGAGTAGGGATTACAGGCGTGATGTTATGTTATTTTGTGACTATTTTAAAACTTTGATCCTGCAAATAGACCCTGAGGAGACGCTATAATAATTATAATACCTTGGTAATAATCCGACAATTTACTTTTATGTAATTTTCCATTTAAAACAATACAGATCCCGAGGTTAACCGCACCATGTCGTATTTTGCAGATTGTTAAAATCATCGAATTAAAAGAACGAAAATGGAAAATCCGATCTGTAGGCAATTGAATAAAATTTTATGTAGTTGATCTTCTTTTTTTTACCTACAGGTCCCTCTGTTAAATGATAATTAGTCAATAAATGATCATAAACTCATTTATCGTTTCGCCATTAGGCGCGGATCTCTTCGGAGAATTAGAACGATGAAGGCCGTAGAGTACCACGTTGGCCCAGTACTGGTCGGCGGAAAAATCTCGAGTTCTGAGCCATTTGTTATTTTTGGATAACGAGATGCTAAAGCCTAGCGGCCCTTATGAGGCGGTGCTCAAGTCTCTTGTAAATGTTCACACATAACTCGCAAGCCGTTTCGTTTCACATTCCACGTAATAACGCCTTGTCCCCTAACCCTTCTTGCGACATAACGCGTTGCGTTATTTGATTCCAGTGAAATATGAACTTGGATTAGTTGGGACAACATATTACTTTCGTAATTATTATTATAATTGTTAAATCATCTCGTTAGGTCTCTTAGGGGGCAGGCAGAGAGCACTCAGTGCCAAATAGCTCTGTACATGATAACATTTATAATGATGACATTTATGATGTCATCTTTTATTACAAATATTTCACCGTAGAATTGTTATTGGATAATAAATAACGTCTACTTCAAAATGATTCTAATTGAGAGTTTTTTGTTTTATACTGGAATAATTAAACATGATAATAAATATGGACGAATAATACAACCTACTGACAACATTAGGCCTTGTTTACCGAGTAAATATTAAACAAAGACTAAAATAATTTTCGGCTTACAATGTGATACTCGTATATGAAAATAAGAATTATATATTAGGAAAACTTATGAAACTTATGGATGAAAGCAGTGATAGCCTAGTGGTTTGAAATTCGACCTCTCACTCCACGAGGCCGGGTTCAAATCCTAGCGCGCACCTCTTTATAAATGTGCGTTTTAAGTTTAAATATCACTTGCTATAACAGTGAAGGAAAACATCCTGAGGAAACCTGCACACCTTAGAGTTTAAAAAAAATATTCTCTAAGGAGTGTGAAGTCCGCCAACCTGCACTTGGTCAGCGTGACAGACTATGGCCTTAACGCTCTCATTGTGAGAGGAGACTCATGTTCCAACAGTGGAACGATAAAAGGGTCGCGAGAGAGAGAGAGAGAGAGTGTATTTGGTTCGTGAACTGGGCAAGGTTGCGATGTAATAGGGTGAAAGTAGGCGGCAATTTTAAAACACGTTCTTTTTTACCACTTAGGATTACCGCTCGCTTGAGTGAGTTAGTGAACCAACGAGTAATTTGAGTAATTATGATATTCATAAATATACCACAGTGTTCCAGAACAGCTAATAGTTATTAATGAAAAGGCAAAGGTCACCGCGCGAGGTTTACATCATGTCATTAAAACTTTAATTATGATTAATAACTTTAAATAAAAACAAATTTTAATATTGTGTCATGCTTATACATTATTTACATAGAGAAAATTATTTAAGAATATGAATCTATTTTAATAACATATTTATTTGTATTAATGGCAGTTTATAGACACGAGAATGTTTTAACAGTATGTAATAATCTTACTCCTGGTTGAATGGACCTGGATATCCGAAATTCATTTTGAAATACAAATATCAGCAACCACAGCCAAACTGAAATGACAAAAAGACATTTTTATATAACCGATTTTTTTAAAACATGTATATAGTCATCGAATTTTTGTATACGTCACGAATATTCGTTTATCCTTTGAGTCAATACTGAAGCTTCTCTATTTGTTAAATTTCATCTTTTTAAGCATTGAGTGGGCTAATAAAGAATAGGTACTCCAATCCCCAATAGTAGCTACATTCGAACCTAGGAGTGGGACGATGAAAGAATTTTATAAAAAGATTTTTATAGAAGACTTTGCATAAGTAACTAAAAACACAGTGCTCATTTATTTTTGTTGAGTATCTCATATTTTTAGTATTTAATTCAGTAGCATTTTGCTGAGTATTTGTGCAACATTATTTTACTATTACTCGACTGCAGATTACATGCAAGACATAGACGTTTGGAAATGAGTTGCTGTAGTTAATAGCTGGCTTAAAA
>DWDV01002971.1:0-11012 GCA_018245615.1 Mimoniades ocyalus | reverse complement strand
ACCACCTATTCCATCGTGGGACTTAAAAGTAACTGGTGAAACGTGGGAGTGTTCTACATTCCTCTGCTTACCTCTTCAAGGATTACTGGCGTGATGTTAATTAAGTTCACTGTTATGACAGGAAGAGGTAATTTTTCATTTAACTGCATTTTATAAACATCAATGTTAAAAAGTGCCGCAGCCAGACCCTAGTATCGATACGCCGTGTTAGTCGATTCGTAAAATTTATCTCGACGTTTGGATAAAAAAATGTAACAATTGCAAAATCTCGTGACATCACAGTCACGCACGGCTGCCTCCTCGTCTGAAGCCTCGACAGATGTCTTTGACATTGGCGTCTGATTCATCGCTATCCGTACATTACACAGTTGTCAATCCAGCTAAGTTATTGAGCCTTTATTGTCCGGCTCGAACAGCATCTGAATTGCCTCTGTGGCAAACGCGTGAAAGAGTCTGGGAGAAAAAAGCCAGTTGAGGTATCGTTAATAGATACAACTGTCAGTTACTAAGCGCCCTCTAGTTCTGGGAATATAATGAGATGTAATTTAGTTACCGAAAAAAAGTCATGTTAGGGCTGGAACATAGTTATCGAGAGAATAGACGTAACGAAAGGTGGTATTACAAAAAAGATTTTCCTTCAACCGTACTTAGAATTGATTCCATGTTATTTTTTTTCCATTAAACGCTTCGTCAGTATCTATTATCTTTTAAATTATGTACCGAATACAGTTTCAGGTGTGATCAACGAAAAATTATGTAGAGAAGTTCGGATCGGTCTAAAACCATTCGTGATATCCAGGAAAAACCTATATAAATGAAGCCAATATATAATTTAAACAGATACATTTGTTCTTTAATATATCGATGAGCGGAACTTATGCATAGCTAAAAATTAAAAGCAAAAGCATTCGTACTCTTGTAATTACGAGTAATACGAGTATTATACGAATTTTTTTAAATACATACAAAACGAAAAATAACTGTCACTTGCTTAGTGTAATTCTCTATCATAATAATCATCTTGAAGCTGCACAAATTAAAGGTTGTAATTTTTTATTTGAAAAATACATAGTACCTACATATAAATACAAAAAAATATATAACAGAGGTATTAACTGTATGTATTTACGTCAATAGATAAATAATTATCGTACATCTTAACAATAACCCCCACAAAACTGTGTAAAATTTATTTTTATGCCGTACACGATACTGACCTACTGGAATAAACATAATTGAACATGCGAACAGTGTGTGACACAGGCAGTGATCAATCAACGTCAACAGAGCACATGAGTTTCGCCGCCAGTACGCGTCAATTACTGACGAGTTTTAAAATTTTAAAACCGGGAATGTCGAAATAACATTAACCGCACTTCGCTCATTACGTTTGTTCGGCAAGGTGTTATTGTACAAAATATTATATGTCGCTCAATTTTTTTAAATAGCCACATGTTAAGCGGGGCTTACACAAATGAAAAATAATATTTTTTATGTTACTATTATAAGGTTCCCACTTATTTTAACGCATTAATATTTTTTGTTACAGAAACTTTAAGTGACCACTGGTGCTTATAGACATTTGCGTCCAATTTAAAATTGAACTTAAATTTTAAAATCAACCGCTCAAAAATACTTTGTGCAGCCTTATGACATATGATTGACTCATCGTTGTAACCGCAATGCGAAATTACATCTATTCAATGAGTGACATTGATAGTGATTTTCACTGTCAAAATAACATTGTTTCTGACGCTGCATTCACCATTAACAGATTACAGTAAATCTGCATATTCACGATCGCGCAATTGTGTCGTGATAAATCCTGGTTACGCATACATCTAATTACCTACCACAAAACATTGACATGAACCTGTCAAGATTGATATCAAAATTATTATAATGTGAACAATTAGTGTACGACTTTCACATGTGGACCCAACATTACATGTACTGGAAAGCAATTAGCGATTAATTGATAGAAAAATATTAATTGACACTTCCATACGTTGAAGTTTGCGTTTCGAAGAATATCATGTGTAATTTTGTATGTCACGAAACTCGCGTACACAACAATTAACGATACGTCATAATTGGTTAGACGATGTTATGCGCTATGCCAATAAATAAACTTTTAATAGTACACAAATTATGTCATTTCTGTTTCCCGTCCGATGCGACCGGCTATGAAACGCGCTGTCATCTATGTGTTATTTTTAACAACGCTTGTGAATATTTTTTGCCGTTGTAATAACTCTGTTGAAATGACAGATCGCTCATAAACATCATAAACTGTCCCGTTGGTGAGAAAACAAAAAAATATCGTGTATTTCATGGTGACACCGTGCTTATTACCGGTCATAGGTAATTCTGTCCCCGCAGTTATGATTGCACGACAGGTGAACCAGGAGCGAATAATGAATACACAAGTTTACTTCGTTTATTAATAATTGATATAGTTTTATTTAATTATCAATATACATGTTATTTAATTGTTAATAAACTAGAAATATTTATTTATTATAGCCGTCTAGAACAAGAGTGTTGGCTTTTTCTTACTTATGTATCATATGGAAATTTATCAAAAATGTATTTTTGGTACATTTACATGTACAATTTAGAACAAACAAAGCATAATAACAATATTTAGGTTAACATAACCACTTTGACGTTACAATTGTAGAATAAAATAAGTACCATAGGTAAAAAAACTAATATATCCCTACCTTAGTTTTTGGCGGGAAACCAACCACTGGTTCTCTCGGCAGTAGCGTTTTTCGCTCTCTTTTGTTTTTCATTTTCACAATAAAATATAAAACATTATAATTCACCAGTAACAGTAACTTTAAAGTGAATGTTATTTATTTGAAATATTAAAATTATTCGTTAGAATTACTAAAAATCTATATAACTTTATTGCATATAGATATTAATTTTTTTTTCTAACGAATGCATTAAATAAATGTGAGAATTCGTTAAATTAAAATTAAAATAAATTTAAATATGAGGATTCGTAGTAGCTCAATATTGGATGAACTCCTTGCTTTTTTCTATTATAATATCTTAATTCTTAAATCAATCGTAATATTAACGATATAACATATAATATAAAGTTCACTTTAATCTATGATCTGTGGTACTATTCTATGAACCATAAAAATGATTATTTTTTTACCGAATGGAATGACAAAAGATTCAGCCAAACATTAAATTACTGACTTTTTGTTTAAACGTCAGAACAGATTGAACTTTACATTGATTACAATGGCATACGGAAAAATGGTCTTTAAGAACCGTTTTTGTCATTGATCATGTATTTATAATCCATATCTCTCCCTCTCTTTTTGTCTCTGCTTTTTAAACTCTACTTTTTAAAGTTACACTACAATATCATACGTAATTTTGGCAGTAGGCTTACCGCCTATCCACGGTGAGATGTAGAACATGATAGTGAGACTCTGCCTACCCCTTCGAGGAAAAACATGCGTGAAATATTAATATGAATATTTTAATCCGTTAGAAGTCTAAAAGAGCATCTCAATCCTTTATGTTTTCTACCCATTCATTAATAAGCTTTGTAAACGTAAGCAGAACAGTTTTATGGCAAATATAAGCAAATGACAGCTGTAAACACACCCTAATGGACAATAGTGGCACCTAAACTTAATCATCTCCGGTACTAACCAAGTTAACCTTCGTTAGTCCACTTCTGTTTCTCTTTGAATTTAATAGGGTTAACAAACACTATTTCATCACCTATTTCATGGAGCGTACCTGTATGTATGTCTTAAAGGATGAACCGTGAACTTTAAAGGGACACATTGAAATTCAAGTTATGGAACTTTTTTACCAGCGGTTGCTAAGAAATACATAGATTTGATTTGATTTAGAAAATGGATAAATTACCAGCTTAATGTGAGTATATATTTGGTCTTAGAAATGTTGTTATTGTAGGTACATAATTCAAGTTGACTACTTCTATTCTACTATGCGCAAAAGATACCGGTCCCAGGTGAGCGGACTCTGGGGGTGTACCAACAGCATCTTAAGGATGATTGTCAGTACTATCTTGTACGTTATACTGATGATTTGTTACCTACTGAATTTCAAAACTGGCTATGTCGTAAACAGTCTCTAATGGATAATGTGTACTTCACAGAACTCATTGCACATCCACGAAGAGAATATCTTCAAACACTATATACCGTGGCTTGTGTATTTATTATGATTTACACTGTTTAGTTATAGGTTTTCAAGAATAAACTACAAATCCAAATGTCTCTTTATTGCGAGCGCTGTAGAATGACTGACAATAATAGTTACGACAAACATACTACACATATCAATTTTGCTCCCAAATATGGATACATTATATGGTACATATGGTAATAAGATAATGTGCACACGGCACAATATACCCCCCTTCAAAAAAAAATACAATAGGCTTCAATACAAAACAAAACAAAAAATAAGAGAATTTATAGGAACTTTTGCAAAAATTATTAAAAAAAAATATTATAACAAAAGAAAGTAAAATAAAATAAGAACATACTACTAGAGCATCACGAAAAATTTATCAAAAGGAGTAAATATCAAACGAAGGCGAAAATAAACGACATGAATATACTTCTACAAAAATAACACTGGCTACAAGAAATTGAATACACAAAAACAATTTAAATTCTTTGCACTGCACTTTAAATTATAACTTGCTGGCAACTGGGATTCTGTCGTTGTTCTGGTTGTCTCATAATAACGGCAGAACTATATTGTAATGATCTTCTCAGGAAAACCGCATACTGGTTCCTGCAGCGTTTCCACAGAATGTAACCGATAACTAGCAGTATTAACACTAGAGTTGCCAGGGAATACAGCTCGATGGTGCTGTTATTATGCATGGCTGCTTCTGAAGCCGCTGCACTGTTTCCTGCCCCATTCTGTGCAATAATTATTTCTTCCTTTTCTTGCTTACTTTCTGCTTTGCCCATCTTATATGTGTTGTTTTTCTGTTTTTTTTATTAAAAATTGAAGATAATATAAATTAATCTATGCGCGACGACTATGCGGCGAATCTCACGGTAGGCTTACTAATGCGTCCCGATCTTGTAACTATGGGCGCATTGTTCACAATGATCCTTTCCTTTTTCGGCACAAATGCGTTGTCAGTAGAATGCAATATGAACGCGGGCTTGAGTCTGTCTATACTAATGTTTCTTTCCGAGTCTCCCTGTTTAATTTTAAAATATTTGTCTGTTCGACTCAAAATTTTATATGGTCCAGAATACGGTTGAGTTAATGGACTAGCTACTTTATCGCAACGTACAAACACATGTGAGCATTTATTAAGTTCCGGGTGTACGAAAATTTCTTTTTGACGTACTGTACGTCTCGGAATTGATGATATGTTTCTAATTTTCTGCCTCAGTACTTGTAAAAACGTTTCGTCGCTTGAGATTTCTGGCTTTGTCAGCTGAAAGAAATCACCAGGAAGTCTGAGTGGTTCTCCATACACCATCTCTGCTGCGCTAACCTGAGTGTCGTCTCTGAGGCTTGCTCGTAATCCAAGCAACACACTCGGTATCTCATTAACCCAGTTATCTGTGTTTCCTCTACACATAAGAGATGCTTTGAGGGAACGATGCCATCTTTCAACTGCACCGTTCGCTTGTGGATGGTATGCTGTCGTCCTTATTCTGGCTATTCCCATTCTTTTAGCTAACTGATTGAATAGGTTCGACTCAAACTGACGACCTTGATCTGTCGTTATTCTTAAAGGACAGCCGAATCTTGAAATCCAACCAGTATATACAGTTTCAGCTACACTCTCTGCAGTTATATCCTTTAAAGGATAAGCTTCGGGCCAGCCTGTGCACCTGTCCAACATTGTTAATAAATACCTATATCCATTGCAGTATTTAAGTGGACCCACTATATCTATGTGAATATGTTCGAAACGATCACTTTTTTCAAACATCTTAAATGGCGAAAAATTATGTCTTTGAACTTTGGACCTCTGGCAATCTAAACATGATCTTGTCCACGATGCAATATCTTTGTTCATAGACTTCCAAAAGTATTTATCACGCATCATGTTTCTCGAAGCTCGAATGCCGGGATGGCTAACTCCATGTATGGCGTTGTAAGCCGATGCACGGAATTCCAATGGCAAATACGGGCGAATTTTTCCATTCGATGTTTCACAATAGATATATGCATTGCAGTTCGGAAATTTTATCTTCTTTATATTTAGCGTTTTGGATTTTAATAGATCTAGAAGTTCCGTGTCATTACTCTGTGACTTCTCTAAATCTTCATAATTAATCAAAGATGAAAATTCGATGGTCGCGATTCGGGATAAAGCATCAGCCACGGTATTCTCTGAACCGTTTATGTGCTCTATGTTTATACAGAATTGCATAATATAATCCAAATGCCTCAATCTCCTAGGGGTATCATTATTACTGAAAGTATTTTTCTTAAATGCCTGAACTAAAGGTTTGTCATCTGTATAAATAGTTACAGGCCTCCCTTCGATTAAATATCGAAAATACTTAATTGCCATATATATAGCTAATAATTCTCTATCAAAAGTGCTATAGCGCTGCTGAGTTTCGCTGAGCTTATTAGAAAAGAATCCAAGAGGTTTCCATGAGGTTCCTTCTTTCTGTTGGAGAACTGTGCCAGCACACGTATTTGAACAGTCTGTCATGATAGAGATAGGAGCGTTCACTATCGGACATGTTAGCGTTACTGCATTTTTTAGGTTCAACTTACACTGTTCAAAGGCATCTATCGTTTCTTCAGTCCAGGGTACTAAGCTTTTGTCCTTCCTTTTACTATTCTGTAGAAAAGCGTTTAATTTGGTTTGAATCCCTGCAGCACCTGGGAGAAGACGTCTATAAAAATTGATCATTCCCAAAAAACGTCTCAAATCAGCGACTGTTTGTGGCCTTGGAAAATTTGTTAGAACCTCGACACGATCTTCTAATGGGCTTAATCCTTTGTCAGAAATATGAAACCCTAAGAAGTCTATCTCAGTTTTTCCAAACTCGCATTTAGCTAGATTAATAGTCAGGCCGAAATTATTTAATCTTTCAAATACGATTTTTAGATGTTCCTGATGTTCATCTTCTGAAGATGATGCTATGATGACGTCATCAATATACGTAAATAAAAAGTTTAGATCTCGAAAAACTTCATTGTTCAAAAATCGTTGAAAAGTTTGAGCTGCATTTCTAAGGCCAAACGTCATTCTCGTAAATTCATATAAGCCGAATGGCGTCGTTATCGCAGTTTTTTCTATGTCCTGCTCAGCAATACCAATATTATGATAAGCTCTTTGTAAATCTAATCTGCTGTATATTTTCTTCTTAGCTAATACGTAAGTACAGTCTTGAATACGAGGTATTGGATATCTGTCGGGCTTAGTAATATAATTTAAACGTCGATAGTCTCCGCACGGTCTTAATTCTCCATTTTTTTTAACAACCACATAGAGTGGAGAAGACCAGCTGCTTTTGCTTGGCCTGCATATTCCCATTTCTTGCATCCTCTGGAATTCCGCCTTTACTTTTTCGTATTTGTCCGGCGGTAAAGGACGCGGGCGCGCGAAAACCGGAGGCGCGTCCGTTTCTATATAGTGGACTACGGAATGGCGTGGAGTGTCCTTAAAACACATTGGCCTAGTTATATCGGGATATAACGCTAATAGTTCCTTATACGGATGGTTTGAGTCTATCGTTCTTACTGAGCACTGATTGTCTAATTTCACTGATGTTACAACTGACATTTTAGTTACCTCGTCTATTAGTCTTTTTCTATGCATGTCAACTAACAATTTATGGTGGCTTAAAAAGTCCGCACCCAAAATTGGTTGTTTAACGTCAGCTATAACGAAAGACCAACGGTATGGTCGCCGTAATTTTAAATCTAGAACGAGAGTTTTTACACCATAAGTTTTTATTTCTGTCCCATTAGCCGCGTAAAGTCTGTACTCACTGCACTTATCACTACTATAAGGTCTTTTACTTGCTGGAAGAACTGAAATATTCGCACCAGTGTCCACTAAAAAATTTAAACCAGTATTTCTGTCCATTACACATAGGCGTTTTGAAGTAATTATGGTACAACTCTCCGCCTCCGATTGTACCATATTTAGTTTCCCTGTATGTTCTTGTTCCAAGCACACGGCTCCACACATTTCTTTGCTCTATGTCGGTAGCGATAATGATATGAGCACAACCAGTCGGCATCACCCGGCGTGCGCCGGCTCATATTTCGCCGTCGAGATGCGGATCGGGAGCGTGCGCGCCGAAAGCTATGTCTGCGATTTCCAAATCTATATTTTTTTGATTCTATATCATTTATTCGCAGATTTAATTTAGCCATTTCCGCTAAAATTAAAGCTGTATCGCTGGAACTCGCTGTATTAGACCTTATTTCCGATATTTGTTGGGGGCTTGCCGTCTCCATTATTTTGTCAGCGATAGCGGCTAAATTGTCTAAGTTCTTGACATCGGTAACTGCCAACACAGCTCGTACCGAAGCAGGAAGATGTCCTTGCCACATTATAGATAAAGTATAATCCGGAATTTTATCTCTGGCCAGGTCTCTCATTCTTCTGAGTAACTGAGAAGGTTTCTGATCACCTAATTCCATTTCACTCAATAACTTCTGGAATTGGCGAATTTCGGATTCTTCATAAACTTGCAATAAACGTGATTTTAATGCTTCGAATTTTTTTGTCTCAGGCGGCTTCAGTAGGATATCGCTTACTTGCTGGATCACTTCTTTGCCTAATTTGGCAATAACCAAATTATACTTGGACTCATCGCTAAGCTTCTGTGGTCCAAGAATTGCATCCGTTTGTACAAACCACAATCTTGGTTTGTCGCACCAGAACTCCGGAATTCTCGACGAAACTGTAATCGATGCCAATCCGGAGGAGTCATTCTGTGCCGCTGCTCCTGAATTACTGCTGCCGGAGCTCGTCATGATTGTAGGTTCTTGAGTCGGGGTCACCAGTTTAATGGTATGGTCATATGGTAATAAGATAATGTGCACACGGCACAGACTGTATAATTGGAACGTTTAAACGATTAAATAAAGCTTCAGAAATAAAACAGTGTTGACTGCCATTATCGAGGAGAACCCGGGCGGTATGATACGTATTATTATTATCCGCCACCTCAATCAATGCCGTACACAAAATAACATGATGTAACGACGAGCGATCCTCCGTTTGGCGAGTACTCGCACAGCTTTGTGAAGTTGAATGCATCACTGACGCGACCGCAGAAACAGGTGTGTGTGTGTGTGTTATCTGGCGGCGAGCTAAGCGCGAGCGCACCTATTGACGACGATTCACCATTTAAATGAATTAAACTGTTATGTTTTTTTTGGCACTGTTTGCAAGGTCCGAATGTACAATTTACAATTGTATGACCTGTTCGTAAACAGTTAGGGCACAAGCGTTTATCTTCAACTAGTTTAATCCTATCCGTAATATTTAAGTTAAGAAAAGAGACACAAGAACACAACGCATGATTACCATTGCACATTACACACACACGTATAGGACGCTCGGATCTATTCTTATTGTTATTGCGCGTAGAAACGAAACTTTGTATTTGATGCGTTTGTATTGGGTGCCTTTTGTGCTCCGTGTTTACTTTATTACAATTAGTATTTTTTGAGTGATTGAAATTAATCGTTTCTAACATGTCCGCTCTGTTTCTAAGAAAAGATAATAAATTGTCTAGTTTTAATGTATTTATTTGAGTGTTAGAATTATAAAGAAACGATCCTTTATGATTTTCCCATTCTCGCTCTGTAGCTTGATCTAATTTCGATACAACAATATATATATAATGAGCGTGTCCCACTTGTCCGTTGGTTCACCTAACGTATTTAACGAACGTAAATTTCGCAACACGGTATCTATGAGTTTACGTATTTGTGACGCAGACTCCTTCACAATAGATGGTGCGTGAACAAAGATTTAACATGATTGTGAACTAACAGTCGAGTATTATGGTACCTATTGACCAGTAAATCCCACGCGTGCACATAGTTTGCTTCGGTAAATTCTAACGAACTTATTACTTGAAGAGCTGAACCACTGAGCGAAGATTTAAGATAATGAAATTTCTGAATTGCCTCTAAATCATTGCGTGTGTGAATCATTGTGATATAGGAATTTTTAAATTCTAACCAGTCATCATAACGACCGTCAAAGACAGGTAATTTGATTTCTGGTAATTTAATCGAAGTTAGCTTAGAAATTGGTAATGATTGTGAACACTGAGACTTGTCACTAGTATTATCACTAATTAAACACCTTGCAGCAGCCATCGTAGTGTGATACTGATCTTCAAATGTTTCCCTATACTCAAAATTTTTAACTAATTCGTTTTCATCTGATATTTGATCTAATTTGTCTTGAATATCACAATAACTCTGTAATAAATCTTTAGCAGAATCTATTCTTAAACTAATTTCAGCCCTTTGAACGTTAGACAAAGAAAAATTTTCAAATTTGCTAACAAATTTTTCAAATAAAGTTAACCGTCCTTTCACTGAACCGCGCAATCTTTTAAGTTCACTGGCGTTCATTGTCAAACTACGCTGCGTTTTTGGCGAGGTTGAAACTGATGAATACTTAGCCTCATCGTCACTCATTGTGATGGTGTAATAGGAATAAGGAAAGTCTACTTACAGTTACACCCGAGACATGATGCGTGGACGTTGGTAACGTCCAATGACCGGCATACACTATAATTACAAAATAACACGATATGAGTACAAACGAATAGGAATACACGGATTGGAACGATAGGCCTGACCGTATACCACGTAGCTCCAGACTCCCGGTTCCAAGTAGATGCAAGACGAATTCTCTTCGTGTCCAGTATCATCCGGCTCGAAGGACCAAAATGTTTCGTAAATTCAGTGAGTATGGACGAAACTGTTACGTATTACGTGTATACTGGACGTCGTGTGACTTGAAAAAG
>DWDV01002970.1:0-11014 GCA_018245615.1 Mimoniades ocyalus | reverse complement strand
TATAATATTTTACCAATATATATATATACATACATATTTTACGAATATTCGTGTTTATATAAAAGTATCATCACGCCACAGCAGAGTAAAATCGCTAAATATTTCTATTCTCATAGTCACTATATTCTTCTTCTATTTTTATACATTTTCTACCGCTTTTATACAATTGGTCCTCCTTTTAGAGATATGAAATTCCATCAGCGTTTCATAAAAACAACATCTGCATATCCAATGTCCAGTTATCTTATCAATATCTACGATATTGGACATCGCGAACATTTTTGCTTTTCGTCCGCTGCTTCGCACAATCTTTTCTATTATCAGATCCACAAACAGATACGATAGATGCGATGTTTTTTAATAAAACGAACTGTACACGGTTAATCCCCAGCTAGTCGTAAATGTTTACGAGCGAGACTCGGCGTGGTGCGAACGCGTCCTTATGACGCCTAGGACGGTGTCAACTATGGTTAAGGTCTGGGCACACGTGGAGCACATTATTGTACTGCACTGCATACACGCTATACTGTACTATAGATAAGTAAGTTATTCGAATGTTATAACGCTTTAAAGTCTGACGGGTACCTTGGTAATGTATTCGGAAAGTATATGTACTTTGACCTCACTAAGTTCAATGTTGGGAAGAATCAAATTGTTTACGAAACTACAAAGCGCATTTATCGGAAATTGCTATTGAATATACGAGTGCATTCTTAATACCTCTAAACTAAAGTACCTTAAATGCTTAATGATACCTATGGTAATAATTTCGATAAGCAAAATGAACATTATTGAATTAAAATAATGTAATTGATAAGCCAACCGACATGTTGTTACCTAACATCACGCCTGTAATCCCCGAAGAGGTAGGCAGTGGTGTGTAATTCAGTACATTACACCAGTTACGTTCCCGATATGTTATATAAAGTGACATCTCTTCTTTACTCTCAATATACTCCAATCCTTACGTCACTCGCGAGCACCCCCGACTTCAATATCGCCACTTATTGTATTTTGTATTATTTATCTACTTTTACGATCGTATCGCTCATATTTTTGAGTGAGTCCAAACTACTTAAATTTTTATGTCCCATTTTTCTACGTCAATACTGTTCGTCAGTTTTATTTGCGGTTGTAAAAGATTTCTTATTCCATTTAATTGGGTAATAGACAGAAACTACGTATTTCGTTTCTATCCTCACCACGATTGTACACTGAAATATAATAAATATGCTTACTATACATATTACTATGAATAAAAAAACTTTAAACGTAGATAAATACAAAAATTACATGAATTAGTATTCGGTTTACATCAAAACGGGTCCAGTTAGTCTAAGAATAAAGGAAGTTTGCCTAATTGTGAATACAGACATATTACGATGAACAATTCGTTTTTCGAAAATTTACTTGATGAATAAACACTTGGTTCCCGTTGTGCAAGTCTTTATTTAGATAAAAGTCTTTTATATCGTAGTAGAACACCGTTTCAACTGACTGTGGAGGTTACATTTATATGATAGGTTAAAACATCGTCAATTCTACTTCTATCATTCTAACATTTTAAGGCCAGCTTGGCCAGGCCATGTGATAAATAAATATTATGTAAGAATTGCAACCACTCTCTTTTACATCTTAGTACGAGGAATATTAGCTAAATTCACTGTTAGGTACAGTCACGACAGAAACAATGTTAAAATTGCATGAGAAACGTCAAAGGATTTCATCACACCATTTGTCAAGTACAGTCGCCGTCAATAAACTTTACTATTGTGCGTCATTAAGCGATTATATGTTTTGACAAACCATTAAGTTCCATATTTGAAAAGACTTGACAGTTAAAATCAATCGATGGAGTGCCATTGACAGTTGCATTTCACAGTTGATGTCATCTTTATGGTGTCTAATGATATTTAATAATAGAGTAACATTGTGCTTAATGATTGTATGAACATCATTATTTTATTTGTTGTTAGGGATGGGATTTTGTGCAATTTCTTGCAACAATTATAAATTCATTATTTAATGTTCGACTTCAAAAACATAGTGTTGTAGTAAGAAATGCATTCATATTTATGTTGATTATTTTATAACCTTAAAACTGCTTAAAAATAGTAGGTACAACGAATTTTTTTTATCAACCAGCAACATTTGAATGTGCTGTTTGAATATTGTCTAATTGTAAAAACATGTATTCAAGTTAAAGATATATTTATCTGACGTCTAATTTAAAGGCTTTACCTATATTTGGCATACCTATATTTGGCATACATTTCAAAATTATGATAGGCCGTATTTGTATATTGCCATTGTATAAACGGTGGATTCTAGAAGAATTCACAAGTCAACAGGCAACATCAAGATACACATGGCCGCGTTAATGACCGACTACCGACACGTGTTCATATAATGTAGACTGTTACGATGTAGCTAAGTACGAGTAACTATTAAGTTGTAGGTACACGCTGAATTTGCCTCTCAATTTGGAACTAAAACTTATACCTACTGTTGTAGAGCACCAACAACCAATATTTATGCTGTTTATAAAGAAAATAGTTTATCTAGTTTATATTTAACTGTAAACGTAACATAGTAACCACGTCACGCCCGTAATCCCCGAAGAGGTAGATAGAGGAGTGAAGTACATTCCTACATTTCACCATTTACGTTTATGAATAGTGAATAGGAGCTCAGCCTATTGCCATACACTGGGCATAAATCCAGACGCCGAGCCACTGTTAGAAATTTTAAGTTAGAAAATCCTACACGACCAGGGATTTTAATCCAGGACGTCTCGGGCGACAATTGCGCGTGCAATCACTCGACCAACGAGGGTTATGTAACTGTAGCTCATGAATAAACATTTCATTAATTACATTAGCCTTTATTTATCCAATTAGCGATGTCATTTAATTAGGATCTTGACATAACGTGACACGAACTAACAACTCTAGTACAAATTAAGCCGTAGTAAGTGATGCACAAGCTGATAAAATACCCACATCACGTCGAAAATGTCATGTTAACGACATATTAGTGAAGATGCAAAGATTGTGTCGCCATTTTATATTTTTTAATCACTTAACCCTTTCGTGTACGTAATGGGGTGCGTTTTAAATGTTCAACTATTAAGTAATTTGAGTAAACCGGTAGTAACACCGTTACGTATTTTGATAAAATTCGTTTAAAATGTTTTAATAAGTTCTACAATTTGACAGTGTTTCTGTCAAATTTAACACATTGTAATGTATGAACGTACTAAAATAGTCGTGATTGTAGATCGCTAATGCTGCTTTAGTTGTATAATTTTATTGTCAGAAGGACGGCAAAATAAAAACTAGAAAAATCCGAATTTATTGATTTACACTATTAAAATTTCGGCAAGTCGCTCTTGTTATACAAGATATCACCCTACACTTTAACAATAACACATTTTGTAATACTTCTACAATGTAATGATGGCACCGCGACACCATGACTAAGTTGATCAATGGTCACTTAAAATTACACATCCCATTGATTTTTATATAACAGTTTTATTCAAATAAGCTTATACATATACATATTAGCTGTTGTCCCACTGCTGAGGATGAGTTTCGCCTGTAATTGCGCAAGGTCAGAAAACATTCGACGACAGTGCTTCAGTGTGGATTTGCGCAGATAGGAATTAGTGGCCAACCTCAGTGTCGTATTGTATTAAACCGCTGTAAGCCTTCAAACAACATGGTTTTTAATGATAATAAAATCTTCAATGTTCTTTTGCTTTGAATATTCTTCTACTAACGAATATTTTGTTTCTAATATAGGTACTTAATATGTCTACACGTTTTTTACTAGGCAGAGAACGTGGTTATTTTTATGGCAAATTCTATCTTATGTCCATTAATGTTTTTAGATACCAGCGTGAGTGTAAGATAAGAATAATGTATGTGGAAGGTGCACATCAGGTCTGTAAAAACAAAGATAATTATAATATAATTGTATAGTTCTACACAATTCTATATTATAGAATTCAATTAGATAGAAACCAAGTTAGAGAAAGTCAGTGCGTTCTGTTGACAAACATAAATAACGAGATATTTCTAAAGGGGGATCTCCAAGCTTGGAATTGAAAAATTCTTTTATTTATATATTTATCGCCTACAATGACACAAGTGCAGTGATAATCATTGTTAACACCAAAATGAAGTGTGACCGGAGACCCCGGGGTCAAGCCACCCCGGAATTCACGGACGATATACTTTTAAGAACGCTTCAAAGTGTAAATGTCATAAAATTCGTTCCGGTGCCTAACAAGGGGTCAATTTTGATCGCATTTTATGCAATAGATCAATTCTACGTAGAAAATTCTTCACTACGCTATATATTACTGAGTCATTTCTTCTGCGATCTACCAAGATTTTAAAACCAACTATTAAAACGAAAGATTTAACTGTCAATGATCAGTAAATATCTATTTTTAAATACATACGTTGGTAATGAACAGTGCAGTACGCTCCCGCGTTTCACCGGTTGATAATTACTGCATACGTATATGGTTATTTCCATAATTACATATTTATGTACATACCAAAGACCTGACAGTACTTCAATTATTATTTTTGTATAGACTAAATTATATACATATTATATATGTATATGTAGGTACAACCTGTATTACATTGTACAAGTAAGGTACATAAAAAAGGTCTCTGTACGATACATTATCATTTCTGGCTGAAAAGATATTTTTAAGCCGTGGATTATTATGAATAATGAACGAGTGATATGGACTTTCAGTTTGGAGTAAAAATATGTGATTTCTTTAATAATTTTTAATTTGAGCTTTATGTTAAGAAACTCATATTATACTTTAAGATTAATGTTAATTCAATTTATTTATTAATCAATTATTTTGTAATAAATGTAAAAGAAACATCTTTGGAAATACCCATGTTTTCATTCCCACCAAATATGACAATAAAAGTATACTGGAATGACAGGGGCGTAGCGAAAATAAATTTATTTTAATTTCGATACAAAAAACCTTTCATATCCATTTATTATACCAACCAACCAAAGTGTTATTTTTAACCACAAACAATCCACAGGGAAGACAATGAAAAAACAGACAATTTATCATTAATGTACAATCGCATACAAAATGAAAAAAAGATATTATGTGACAATTGGAAGAAATATAAATGGTATTTCGATGTTATTATTGAAATAGAAAGGGGTTAAGTCAGACGCAATGACGCTAATGTGTTTAACACTTGAGCGCTCGGGTTGAGGGGAGAAAGAGAAAAAGGAGAGACGATTTTTTTTACGTAAATCGAATTTTTACCCAAGGATATTAGTGGAAATTGGAGTGACCGAAGGGAAACAGAATTATTGAGTGCAGAACCGTTAAAGTGTTTATCGGATTATTGGAATGAATGGATTTTCTCTCTGAGTTTAGTATGTTGGCGCTGTTTATCATGTTTGATGTTTTTCCCACCGATTTCGTAATGCGTTATTTTACTTCTATTATTTGATATACACAATAATGAAACCTCCCACGACCGCATAAAGACCGATCTTGATTTTTCATCCTTATATTTTTACCTCCATATTTTGAGCAATTCCCATTTTCTTACATTAGATGTAGTTTGTACATATAAATATATTTTGTAAAAGCATCCAATAAAATCTCTATTCTTTTTATACATTTCAAATAATAACCAATCGTGATTTCATATAAAAAAAACCAAAATTATTTTACGCGAGCAGATCAATAGTTAAACAACACCTTATTACAGAGTAATAAGAGCTGTTTTGGTTTATCATCGGCTGTATTTAAATCGTCCTAAGCAAAGTGGGTGGAGGTACAATAAATTTAAAATCCATTAGTCGTTGCAAGCATGTACACATGTTCGGGGTCGTGAATGCACTCCATTTAACATTACGAGGTTTAAATTCGGTGAATTGTTACCTCTAGTATTCTCGGAGATACCCTCTGACTCAGTAATTGAATTTTTTGAAATATTATGTACCTATAGTTTTTTTTCTCTTGTATCAATTGTTTATTTCAAATTCAATACTGTACTCCGGGACGTTTCTAATTTTTTCATGAAAGTAAATTTAAATGAAACTTTTATTAAAAATCTTTCATAAAAGTTTCATTCGTTCGTCGAGTGGTTGGAAGCGCGATTTCTGTTACTATTGGATTATTTTCTACACTTCTACACTAAGATTTTCTAGTTAAAATTTCTAGTAGGGGATTGCAGTCTGGATTAGTGCTCGCTGTGTGGCAATAGGTTCACCAACGAGATATGTACCCAGGGCGTCAATAACGGCAGCGATAGCAATCACGCGACTCACGAGCAGTCTGTATGGTGTTTGAATAGGACTTTTTATAAGTTGGTGGAAAGTCAATAGTGAAATTAACATCAATCCTTTTATCTGTGTACTGTTGGACAAAGGTCTATTACCAGAATCAGATTGTTTAAAGCTACCATCCATCACGGTGGTTATTTTGGTTTAGCAGATATTATGTGACTCGTAGACCATTGTAAAAACCTCTAACACTTGAATATTGCTTTCACAATATTTTCTTAATGTACACTAATTTTAATTACTCTATAATACACATATACTTATTAATTTCTGATCTTAATCTAAAACTAGATTAATTCATTTTGTATGTTTAATCCTAAAAAGCCAAGTAGAGCCTATGCGACCGGTGTAATATAAAAACAAAATCTACGTTGATTACACTCAAGTAGAAAAGTGCATTCCGTTTTACATATTTCAAGTCAATATGTCCTTGTGTTTGCATGACGTTAATTCGCCGGAAGTAATCGTAAAGTTTTACGATAACGTCTATTGACTTCCGGATGTGTCTACGGAAAGGGTTGTGTTGAGTTACTAGGAAAGGGGGGAAGTTTGAGTGTTCCCGTTCGGAGATGTGTTGGGATTTAGAAATTTCAATATTCGCAATCAGTGCATTGGATTGTCATTCTACTATCTAACGAGGTTAGAGTGAAAATGGAAATTATAAAAAAAAATTAAGTATTTATAGGTCCGCGATTTTAAAATATATGAAGCTATTAATAAAATTCAAAAGTTAGTTTTCTTATGTTGTAACATAACAAAATATCACGCCTCAGCACCTCCAAAATATCACGACTCATTTGTATGTTGCAGGTTGATGAGGTACTTCTGCATTTTTTCTACTTTCCTTCTGTATATAATGTCTCGCACTCCTCTGTGCGCGTAATATCTTAGAAAGAGGTACGATTTTTTTATTGATGTGTTAATATATAAATTTGTATGATATTACCTTCTTTTCTTTTCAGCCTGTGCTTATAGATAAATTTTATAAATACTTATTGTAAGCACATTTATTATCTTGAACTAAAAATAAAATATAATATTATGTAAACGTATCCAACCATTTTCGACCATGCATTTCTATGAGACATCACACAATAGAATCCACGAGATGTCTCTTCTCAATATCAAGTGAATACGTAAATGGATTACATTGGAAGTGAACGTTTTGTACAAATTGAAATGGATACGAGAATAGGTACTTGTGAATTTTTTACCATAATAAAAGGTCTGAAGAAATACTTGGGTAAAGTCGATTATCTAAATAGTGCGCGTATGGAGAGAGTGAAGAATGTAGAAATATCAAGGCAGGTCTGTAAGCATACATATATTTGAGATATTTGGCTCTCGATGATTTTTACCTACCCCGTAAGGCACGTGGCATGACGTAATAATAACAATTTACGAGAACTTTCTAATGCTTAGAGGCATTGATAGCCAGTGTTCCATTTTGGAAGTTTGCACGTTCTTCTGACGGTACGAAATATTTTCTAATAAAAATAAATTATAAAAGTAAATTTTCACCAGTGTGGCGCGGCCTATTTAGGCATGGCTACGTGCCCATGGCTTAGGCCCCGCATTGCGATCCTCAACCTGCTAGACAGGCGCAGGGTTTGTGAACTAAAGCCCACCGGGGGAGGCCTATGTCCAGCGGTGAACATAGAGAAGCCGATGATGATGACTGTAATGTTGATAGTACTGAATGTAATCACCGTGTAGAAGCTAAACGACAGAGAATTCTTCAAAATGTTCTCTGAAAATTTTCTCATTGTTTTCATTTATTGTTTTAATACACGCTTCATAACAAACTGATTCGTAATGAATAAAGATTAACAAACATATTACAAAGAAAAATACTGTGACATTTGTCCAGTATAATTATATTTTTATATATTACCCTCATTTTACTTCTGCGCTGAGCTATGTCACCTTATGGTATTCGGAAGCTGGGTAGTAAATCTTTACAACTGCCGGTTGGCAACTGGCAGGAAGGGTTGGATGTCTATCATAAAATAGTAAGAGTGTGACGCGGTTAGTACCAGTAAACAAGGAGTCGTAGAACTTTGAATAACTAGTAGTATAATATTGGCGCTACCACATGTCCTTCTTTTGATGCTCTAAATGAGTTATTCTAATGTTAAGTCTCCGCTGCGACTTCGCTGTGATCGGTGGGAGCTATGAAGAAAAGCCAGAATAAATCTGAAACTAGTCGGGATATATCAAAGACATACTCGAGTTAAATCATTCATTGTCCGTATAAAATATAGAAAGTAGGAAGAAAGAGACAGTTGATTTGTCGGTATCGTACAAACAGCTCAGCGAAGATAGTACAAAATTAAGAATTTAATAATGCGTGAAATTTCATTTACACAAAGCCAGGGTTGATTCAAGATGTCTGTAAGCAAACAACCCTCAAATTTCCTTATTCAAAACGCCCGGAACTATGTGGTTCCTATTGGATCCGATACGCACGCAGTCCAAACGGATAAGCTGGCGGTATCGCAGATAACTTCAGACAGAAATTGACCTGAGCTTATGTTCACGTGACGGAGACCTAAACAATTGTCTAGAAGTGACAATTGTTGTTGGAGATTATGGGACTCTTAGATCTATGTTTCCTTACCTATGCCTGACCATAGCTGATTGGCGTCATATATATTAAATTGTATATTGTATATGTAAATGTAAAATTAATAAATGATACATATTTTTTGTTCTTCAGTAACATGTCACCGCTACTTTGTGTATTATTGTAAACTTGATTTTTTCAAGTAACACACATCAGTTACGTAAGATTCAATTTATCTTTTGAACTTCTAAGAATATAGGTTGCACCTAGACTTTTCATGACATTTTAGTATATACGTATTTAGTTTTTTGATGACATAATGCATAACGTATGTCTTCAATTAAAGCTTATAGCACTGCATGACGGAAATTGTCGATGAGTGTTTTTACTGCTAAATGAAAGATTTCAGTATTCACATAACACATGCACAAAACTTTTGACTGGCCCGTTGGTGCAGTGGTTAGTGAACCTGACTGTTGCGCCGGGGGTCGTGGGTTCGATTCTCACCCAGAATAAATATTTGTGTGATGAACACATGTATTTGTTCTGTGTCTGAGTGTGAAAAAAAAATCTGTTTAAGTATATATTTATACGTATATGTAGTTTATCAGCCATCTGGTTACCATACCACAAGCTCTCTTGACGCTTACTTTGGGATTAAATGGCCGTGTGTGGAGATGTCCCGAGATATTATTATTATTATTCACTACCTGTTTACTTAATTATGAAATTAAAAAATTTCATTTGTTTAAATTTCGAATTACCGAAACGAGTATCTACCATAGAGATATTATATACGTAGAGTAGGCGAGCCAAGCGAAAAGTCGTCTCGTCCATAGAGAGAGAGAATAAATTTGGTATTCGTTTCTTTCATTCAATTATCACACCCATCAACTTGCGTGTTAATTACTGAAGCCCATCAGATACGATTACGCGTATACCAAATGATTCTTGTTGTTTCTCTTTGTATCAATGCGACATTTTCGCTTACATACGCACTTATGCATTACCTACTCTATCTATAACATTTCTATGGTGTCAGTAACGCCCTGTGAAAGATGACAGTGCTGTCATCTAGGTGACAGTTCTGCCATATAGGCGACAGTGCTGCCAATTGGGCGGGCGAGCTGTCGTTCGTTGTGTGTAAGAACAAGAACTTTTTACCAGGACACTCACATGAGAAAAACCCTTAAGTGCTATATAGAATATGCTCTATATAAACCACGCGTCACATGATACGGTATTTATTCACAGATTACATTGTCATACAGTTACCACGAGATAATTCTATAGCTAACTGTTCATTTGCAATAAAGATACATGACATTAAATCGACGGGGTTTTTTTTGACAAGTTACCGCGCGGAATTCGCGCCAAATTCAACACTGCGTTTGCGAGCAGTGTTAAGTTTGGCGCGAATTCGACACCTCCCGCCTTGGGGCGGATCTTTTGACATCAGCTGGTCTGCATTGATTTTGTGTTGTTTGCTTAGTCAGCAGTGGTGGAAGAAGGCAGTGATGGTTCATCTCTTGACGCTAGGAGAGCTCTGAGAGTGAGGGCCTCTTGACGTAGAGCTGAGACGTGGGCGCGGAGAGATGCGTTCTCTTGTTCCAAGATGCACGCTCGCCAGGCTATCTGGAACGAAAGAGTCTGGAATCGTGTCGTGTAAAGGAAGTAGAATTAAGTTTTACTAATGTTAATTAGATTAGACTGCTCCGTTGGTTGTGTTTTTCGCAAGCGCGACTGCCGATCGAGATGTTATGGGTGCCAACCCGGATTAGCTATTAGATTATTTTAATTAGAATTCCTAAATAAGAAAAGTCCGATTATTGGACTTTTCTAATTAAAATGTCTAGTAATAGCTCGGAGACACCTTTTATTCCATAGTGGAACGTAAACGGAACTGGTGAAACGCGGTAGAGTACTACACACGTCTGCCTACCTCTTCGGGCATTACAGGCTTGCTGCTATGTTTTAACTCACCATAAAACACCTGTATCAGGTGTACTGGTACTAGGAAAACATAAAATGTTCTAACAGATTCCCTCTTGTGGAAGTTACTGTCTTGTCACAAAAGGGCGGGGTGAGGGG